>JACEII010000151.1:210186-228586 GCA_014332785.1 Antheraea mylitta | reverse complement strand
TTGATGTGTTCTGCGATCTGTCTAAGGCCTTTGATTGCGTTGACCATAGTACACTTATTCTAAAATTAAAACATTATGGTATTTGTGGAACTTCTTTCGACCTTCTAGTCTCTTATTTAAAAGATCGTTGTCAGAAAGTTAGCATACAAGGGGTAACCTCTGCAGGATCCTTTGTGCGAATTGGCGTCCCTCAGGGCTCTATACTAGGGCCGTTCTTGTTCTTTATTTACATAAATGATCCGCCGCTAATGGTCAATAACTGTGCTGACATGGTGCTTTTTGCAGACGATACTTCAATTATATTTAAAGTGAAAAGGACAGATTCAGAGGTTAGGCATGTAAATAATACTCTAAATGAAATTTCTCATTGGTTTGCATTAAATAACTTAGTGCTAAATACAGGCAAAACAAAATGTATAAGATTTGTTGATAGCAGCATCAGAATTGAGGGGAATTTTGTAGAGTTAGTTGATAATACTGTATTCTTGGGTATCACACTGGATTTAAAATTACAATGGGGTCCTCAAATTAAACAATTGGCAAGCAAATTAGGTTCTGCTGCATTTGCAGTACGTAAAATTCGCCAGCTAACTGATATTGCCACTGCTAGGTTAGTCTACTTCGCCTACAACCATAGCTTAATATCTTATGGCATTCTGTTGTGGGGGACAGCAGCTGAGGTAGACACCATATTTTTATTACAAAAACGAGCAGTTAGAGCAATTTACAATATGGGACCTCGTGAATCCTTAAAGACTAAGTTCAAGGAATTCGGTATCTTAACTCTGCCTTCCCAATACATTCTTGATAATTTAATGTATGTCCGAAAGAACCTTGATAAACTGGATTTTGTAAAAGGCCGGCATAGTCTAAATACTAGGAACCGTGACAAACTGGTTATCCCATGTTTTAGACTTAGTAAAACGAGTAATAGTTTTTTGGGAAATAGTGTACGGTTCTATAACAAAATTCCAAAGGATATTACCGATTTGCCTGATTGTGAATTTAAGCGCCATGTCAAACGGGTTTTGGTCTCAAAAAGCTATTATAGAGTGGATCAGTATGTGAACGATAGTGATGTCTGGAATTGACTCATCTCTGTGCATCCATTAATTTTTTTTTCCATTAAAAGTTTCTGTCATGTATGTAACATGTATGTAGTATTTTTGATTTTGATTTTGATTTTGACTTTCATGTGTAAGCGTGTAGGCGTGCACGTGTATAGGGGTGATCGTGTAGTATTATAGCAGTGATGTATATTTGTGGGTCACCGTATCGCGCAAGCAACGCACTCAAGGGCTCCTTATCGAGAGATCGAACCTAGGCTTGAGCCGCTGCCGTGGGAGGCCTAATCGGATAAAATCGGGTCTGATCTCCCTTCAATAGATATACATCTTTTGCCTCTAATGAATGTCAATATCTGACTCCGTTAAGGTAATCTACACCACTGACTTATTTATTACTGATTTTAAGTTACCTCGGCTTAGTAAGGTTAGACCCTCTGAAAAAACAACCATATGTGTTGGTTCGTAACACTCTTGTGAAATTTGTGATGTAATACGTATTTAGTGGCAGTCGTATGATTGGCTTATTAAAACTTGATTATAATTGATATATTATCTTAACATATCATTTTAACCAGATATTTAGTCATTTTTCTAATGCTCTGCTTTTACGAAATAGTTAATAACAGGATATTCAACTGCAGCTTTGACTTATGAAACAATATACTAACTAAAAGATCTTCTGTAGAACTGGAGATTATTTTTTATGTAAAACAAAGAATAATATTACAAAAATTAACTCGTTGAATAAGAAAAAAAAATTAAGTGATCCTTTCGCTTTTTCATCTCGGAGCGAAGTTAAATTGAGTTTTTTTCTGGCAGTCGTCTGAATTAACGCTCAGTGGGTTTAGGACCGATGGCGGTGTGCCTTTGAGATAATTATGAATATTCATAAGCTAATTAGTCGTTCGAGCATGGAATTGTTTTTCATTATACGTACACCGACGCGACGCGAGATCATGACAAAGGACCATAAGAATTATAATTAAACAAATCTTACCCGAAATACAAAATATAATGTAAAAAGTAATCTGGGGGTTAATTTCGCTCCCGCACACCCGATTAGGCCTCCCACGGCAGCGACTCAAGCCTAGGTTCGATCCCTCGGTGGGGAGCCCTTGAGTTCGTTGCTTGCGCGATACGGTGACACACAAATATACATCACTGCTGCAACACTACACGATCACCCCCACACACGTGCACGCCTACACGCTTACACATGAAAGTGGAAGGGTTTACTTTTTTCCCTTATCGAACTGAAAAACTCTCAATCTTCCGATAATAAATGTATGGAGGAGTTGTTGAGGCGTGTATGCTTGGTACACATACGTTTCAACCACTCATACATATATGAATAGTTAGCTAGGTTATCTAAGATAGGTCGCGATTTTGCATGCAACAGGCAACAGCCAAGCCGAGGTGTGCCGTGCATCCTTGAGCTGGTTGCCAAAATGAAATCGACTGAGTGCCTCAAGCGCTCGCCTTAGTAGTCCGGTGAAGCTGTTAAGACCTTGCTGGGTCAATAGCGTATTCATTTCGAAAAAAAAAAATGTAAAAAGTAAAGAGATGTAACTGTCATTTACAATTTTTATTTTAAACCCGCCTCGGAGTTTGTTTTAATAATTACTTTACTTTTACTAATTTTCTTTTGTAAAGTTTATTACATATATATATATTAAAACTTGTTAAAAAATAATGTAGTCTAAGGAAGTATATAAGTTAAATCCAAAGTATTGTTAAATATATTTAGCTAAAGTTTATTTTATTTATATATCTACACTAGCTGTATCCGCGACTTAGTTCACGTGGAACTTTATGTAAGAGAACAAACAGTGCCTAATAAAATCATCTGAATGTATCAAGTTTAATTACTTATCTAATTGTCTTTCTTACTTAAGTCGCATCGTCACTAAAATATAACTTTTGATAGAGTGAGCCAATTTTAATGAAAGCAAGACTAAATGCTAGCCGACGATATGCCGTGAAGATAGTACCTTAACAGTAATGTATATTTAAACAAACCGACAGACAGGCAGACAGATAGACATGACATTTCTAATAATGGTTGAAATGTACTTTATAACTTATTCCTAGACACTTGCAACATTTTTTTTACTAAAATATAAAAAGTACAGACACTTTTGGTTTACATTTTTATTATATGTATAGAAAATATTTCTGAATCTCAAAATATTCTGTAAAGCAATTTTAAATAATAGAAAACGTTCTGAAACTTCAAGATAGGTGTTGATAAACCCGAAAGACAGTTTTGAAACATAAATAAGCCTTTACCGACAGTATATGCTAAATGTAATCCGCGTTGGAAACAAGCAGTTCTCATTCACCATCCATTTTTATTATCTGTAGGAATGTCGACAAATTTCGTGCAGACATAAATATGTGAAGGGACGCTTTCCAGTACTCGTTGAGGCAAAGATTATTTATTCAAAACTGAATAGATGTGTCACTACATAAGTTATTTAAATATAATTTGATCATTATAATCAGTTTTGGTAAGTTTTAGAGCCATAATAAGACTGTAACTGGTTTCAGCACGTATGGGCCGGCTCATCTGGGGCATTACCACTCTCTTACAGAAAACCGATGTGAAGTAACAGTGCTTGCATTGTTGCGTTTCGTTCGGTCAGTGAGAGCGCCGGAAGCCCACCTTCCTTTATTCCTTCCTTTTCCCTCCCCCCGTCCCCACTAATACAGGCTGGCAACGCACTTGCGACTCCTCTGATGTTGCCAGTGTCTATGGACAGTGGTGATCACTTAACATAAGGTATTTCACGTGTTGGTTTGCTTCCTATGATATAAGAAAACCCTTATATATTGTTCTCTCATGCCAGTTAATACATAAGTAATCGTATTCTTATTAGAAACTTCGAATTAGAAGCGTCTGTCACTTTCATTGCGTTACTATATATATTATGATTTAATAACAATGAAAAACAGCCTTGCTTTAACAAATTGCGAATTGCATTAGAATGCATAGCATAAAATATTCCATTTGAAGATACACCAAGGTTTATATATGTTGGTCAGTCAAATGTTGATAACAAAGCTAAAGGGAAAGACTAGCAGTTACATTTACAAAACTTTCCAGGAGAGATAATTGACAATTAATTAATTAATTTAATTTGACAGCATCTTATTGTGAACTTCAATACATTAGAATGAACGATTTTGAAAGGAAATCTTGTATGTTATGTGTATTTGAAATTATTTTCTCTATAAAATATGCCTTTATAATAATAACCGGACGTGGTCAAGTCACGGATTTAGCTAGAGCTATTCACTAGTAAAGAAGAAATACACCAACAAATAAATGTGACACAACGCGTTTGTTTTAAATAGTCATATTATGAAATGAGTGTTTTTTATTTATTTATATACAAATGTGGATAATATCATAGCCAACATCCGATGAATAATATAAAACTATAATATATAAATTTGTAAAAAATGGACTGAAAAAGTTCTTCCCTTTAGCCCTTGAAATGCATAAATTAAATAGTCGTAAGTTTTCTTAGTCTTTCATATATACTATACCAAAATTAGGTAGCAAAATTATATTTTAAACCACAAGGTTTTCGAACACCAAAGCTATTTTCACTACTGGAAGATTCCATAATCCATTAAACTCTGCGGTGTTTATATTGGACTGCTATATTAGGACTTAATGTTTCTGGAAGTTGTCACATTAATGGATCTATTCGTTAAACTCTCATGATCATGTCTAAGATAAACAAAGTCACGGTTGGTTACTACTGTGAAATAAACAGTGATAATTGGCTTGACATAGAACTGAATACAATTTGGTATCTAGTAACGTGCTATTATAATAATTCCTATTCTATTATTTGAGCTATCTGCAAATACTCGTATATATAATCTTTGGTACGTAAGTAACTGTGGCAATTTTCAAGAATCATTGATCCCGCAGAGTGCCGACGGCGTGGGTCCGGATGCGACCGGAATGTTATATACGTTATACCTATTCAATTCTGGGCGTGTTGATTTGCAACCTTCGGACTGATGGAACTAACATATTTCTCTGGGAAAAGAATTGTTTTCGCATCTTCATTCCACCCTCGGTGATCGGTAGCCTTTAGGGAAAGGGTTAGAGTTTTGTAGTGAGAATGTTTCTATATATTTATCCATTTACCTTCTGTGACTCCGGTTCTGTAGCAAATTTTTACTTGTCGGCTTATTTAATTTAATTTCTCTTACTAATAAATAAAACGAGAAACTTTGTGAAAGTGGTTGTATGTTTGTTACAGCTTAACACAAAAACTATTGAATTAAATTTGATGAAACTTTGCAGTAATATAGCTTATCCATCATATATAATCATGCTATAATTTATAAGGATATCATTTAAATATGCTGTAAGTAACGATAAGTTTTAAGTAGATTGGACAAAATCTTGCCTACACAGTCATACATCTCTATATTATCTATAGTAATATTATAAAGAGGTAAAGTTTGTGAGTTTGTGACGTTGTGATGTTGTGACGTTATGGGGGGTAATCTCAGGAACTACTGATCCGATTTGAAAAATTCTTTCAGCGTTATATAGCTCATTTATCGAGGATGGTTATAGGCTAATTATCATCACGCTAAGACTAATAGGAGGGAAACATCAATGAAGAATATTTCAAAATCGGGGTTTTTTCCCTTGAGAGCTTCCGCTGCGTGTTAGTATTAGCCCGAAGTATCTATTCCACGCGAACAAAGTCGTGGGCAGAGGCTAATACTGTATAAACTGCTAAAGTTACATAAAAACAACGTATGCCTCATTATATATAAGAATATAGATAGACGAAGGCCACAACTAATAATAACAGGTAGAACAGTCTTTCAGTAAAATCTGTTGAAAATAAATACAACTTTAATTTTTTTAAATTATTTTTGTGTTGGATTTAGGGGAAAAGTATCTTGGTAGTTCTTGTTTATCAATTGTTAAATGACTTATACATAATGTTATTGAAATGAAATAAAGCGTTTCGAAATTAAAGACGGACAGACAGACAGATAAATTTTTATTTACCGACGCAATTTATTTATACGATATCTTTAGTTTGTGACTGCATTTGATTCCCGTGTGAGATGAAGCTTTAGACAAATATTGTACCGCCCTAAGTATATAAGTACTGACTTTTACATGCAGTTGCCGAAACATCAACTGGTGACTGATTTTTAATTGAAGATGATGATAAATTGAAAGGCCATTTGAGAGGGATTCCCTACTACTTATATATATCTGTCATAGTAGAAATAAAAGATAAATTTTAATATGTAACATTCTATTAAAGTTAGTTAATTTTATTAAAGCTTAAATAATGAAAACATTTTTTTTAATAATTCGATTTGATTAACATTTAAAAACAAACATAATTAACAAAGTTATAGGTCCGCTAGGAAATAAAAACACTATTGCAATTAAAAAAGAAGTCAGGACAGTCATAGGGACTGCCGACAGAAGTAAAAACTCAAAGGCGGTCACGCTTATTAAGCATATTATGACGAGAAGTCATTAATTTATCTCTTGCCAAAAAATAACGGTCAACACATCTAAAGAAGTATTCACTTCAGAAAATAAGCTAGCTTATAATTAATCTATGTAAAATAACTGTTCCTTAACATCTTTCCTGCCCATAGGTAACGTGTCAAAAGAAATACGACATTACATCAGTCAACATTATTTTTTTTTCTCAAAAATAATCAATGCGTTATACGAAAATAGATTTTTGATACTGTCACAAGGAAGGAGACATTTTAATGTCATCAGACGTTTAATTAAGTTCTTTACAGCTTCGTACTGTCAGAATATAATTTATTTATTTATTTAAGGTCCACAAAACTGAGCTCAGTGAACATAAATGGACACGAACTCTACTAAAGGTGAACACGACATGTATAAATTAACAAGCCAATTATATGTTATTAAAAGTAAAATTAAATTAAATTAAATTAAATTAAACATTTAGATAAATTATTTTTCTAGTTGAGGCCAAAGAAACATTAAAAAATATATCAAATTTAAAACGTAAACAATTACAAAATGAAAGCATATGATATAAATAAATATAATGATAAAAACTCGTCCAAAGAAAGTAAAATCATTTTATCACTCACAATACCACATTAATAAGTACTTTGTACTCGTGCGAATCATTATAAAACTACTAAGTAAAAATACAAGTGCAGCTTATATTAAAACTTCTAATATTGATTTTAATCTCACTGTCCCGTAAACAGGATTTAAAATTCAATCATTACGTCAAGCAATCTAACTCGGACGTCTTCGAGATTGCATCCATTGCGGGCGACCGGCTCTTAGAGACCCTCGGGAATGGAAAACCTTGAATTCATAAGTACATCATTAAAACCGGTAACCAGTCTTTTAATGCAGATCTGAATTTAAAGTTGAACGCTTATTAAAGTTTTATAAATAAAGGCAATAGCAATAGAATATAACCTGACATAATAGTAAGTTGTAATCATTTAAATAACATTAGAACTTTCTATATTAAAAACACTAACTTTTACTTACTTTTGTCAGTTATGGTGTTCAAACCAGACTCAGTATCTTGCCTTCTTCTCAATAACTATTGGTTATTTGTCCAAACCGGTAGTAGTTTTGACGTTCATTACCGACTTGTCTAAAAAATAACGTAAAAAAATTCTATACTAAAAACATTAACTTTTTTTTTTTTTCATGGTTTATAAGTTTTGGTGTTCAAAATAGGGCGAATTTTTTCTCGATGTGTGTGGGGTCTTTTCGTAACTGGTGGTAGTTAACAAGCTAAGTAACTTTCCAGAGTTTAGATTGAACAAAGTATTTTTGATTTAAGTTTTAGTATTGAATTTTATCCATCTGGTATATTTACCACCGTCAGCTTCTATGTTAGTATATACATATAAGTAATATTATTTAGTATGACTTTATTTTGAATTTTATTTGCTACTAGCGTTTGTTCACAACTTCCCTCGCCTTTATGTTGACTTAACCTATGTCTTAGAAGCAGTGCTTTCTCGTATACAGGTACTCTATATACTTTTTTGTACTCCTGACAACCTTTATGCAAAATTATAAGATCGGTTCGGAAGTTAAGGCGTGAGACGACAAAAAAACAACTCACACTCAACAGAATATTAAAAAGAAAAAATAACTTAATCTTTATTGATATCTCTAGCGAGAGTTAGGTTATATTTAATTAGTCTACAACGCCATCTATTTGTAGATATCTCCCTCTTTCTATTATATGATAGATGTCGCTTTAAATATATACGGAGCCTCGCTGGAGAAGCATTAAACTTTCGCAACCGAATCGTTTTAACTCCGGCGTGAAATATCAATTTAACTTATCTACTTGAGAAAGAAAAACTTCTCGAACAGCAGACTCGAATTTCGTTTAGAAATCTCATCTCATTGGTTGGCTCGACTTTGATAGGTGAGAATAAATTAATGTCATTCAACGTAACGCTTAACACCTGCTGAACTCTGTCACAGATAATTGAGAGCAGCTTTTCCACTGTGCAAAATGTTACTATTTTATAAGATATTCTGCTGTATTATAAAAAAAGTTGTGATAATCCTAAGGACTGCCGATAGAAGTGAAAAATGAAAACAATGAAATTTAAACTGTGTTCTCTTTTGTTTTTTTTTTTAAATTAATTATAGTTTAAATTTAAATTTCCTAACTTGTAAATCGAAATTGTTATCAGTAGTCTCTCTTTCATGTCTAATAATAATTATATACTTTTTTACAATTTATTAATTCATAAAACATGTGATAGGCTGCAAAGTCTCAATATAAAATATCAATATTAGATATACACAGCGTCTTATACTACGCGTGGTTAGTATGACGCAAGCCACGCGAACGTAATACAGTCGATCACGCTTACTGGCATGTCATGACGCGAAATTTTAAATTTATCTCCTTCCAAAAAAATACCAATCAACGCGCCTAAACAAGTTGTCACATCAATACGTAATGTTGTCAAAATGGATGGATGCTTTTAATGTAGCACATAAGAACTTTACAGTAATATAACCTACATATCAGAGTAAGACCTTACTTTTTTACTAATATTAAAAATTCGAACGCCAGTTTGTTGTTACGTTTTTGTGATATAATTACTCAATTGTTTCTTATGAAATCTTGTATTCATATTATTAGAGGTATATGAAAGGAAGGGTATCTTCATCTAGCAAGGAGCATGATTGGCTGAGTGCCCTAAGCCATCGGCTGAGTGCCCTAAGCGCTCGCCTTAGTAGTCCGGTGAAGCTGTTAAGACCTTGCTAGGTCAATAGCGTAGTCAGTTCGAGAAAAAAAAGCAAGGAGGTACAATAACTATGATAAAACTGTGGACAAAAGCTAGTCATGTATGAAGGTACATACGCATACAAAGTTGTGAGCGGTTGATAAATGAAGTTATTTCCCTATAAGATACAGTTTCCTTCTAATATGAGAGTCACATAAGACATTTACAACAAAATATAACAAATAGAATTAACAAGAAATTGCATTTTATTCCTTACTATAAGACGAAGTATTATACAATGTAGTAGTGAGACTTTTCGTGATGGAATCACTTACTGAATTGAAAGTGCCTTGGTTAACAAGACTTCAAATCTTGTTAAATACTCTCGTTGTTAAAAACCTCCTTGAACTGTATTGCTGACATTTAAAAGAGTTTGAAATATTCTTTGTAGTAGAAGTAAAAAAGAATAGACTCCAAATTTATTATTTTATTTAAAAATTGGTAAGTTATTACGAATCGAAACTGAAAACTAAATCTTTTTGGCGACCGTGATTTTATTTATATAGTTGATTATAAACATTGTGATATAGAAATCACTGATATTCCATTTCGAATGGCATATTGAGATACCTATTAGTTTTCTTCATAGTAGGTTTACACCTCAGGGACGGCGAAGACCGACTATAAATTCTCATATCACAGCGGTCTCCGTAAGTCTGCTGTGTTCAAACAAATCGATACCAATTAATTAATTTTCCGTAATAATTTCTTCCATTCATTAACGTTGTTTGTATCAATACTTCATTACAAGCCGATGCAGATAATGTCATGTTGCAACAGCTCTCGTTGCTATGGGTCAAGGTTCGACGCGCTAGACACAACAAACCAGTGCCGGATTCAGCACATCAAAAGTACACTAAACTAGGTTATTTTAATTTACGACAATATATTCTACTAATCTTTAGCGAATAATAGATGCAAATGACATTATTACAATAAAACTTTGGTAAAGTTAGATATGTTTACTTATTTTATACAGAATTAGATATATTTTTATATATTCTAGTCACGTTTTTAAAAACTCAATTAATTAAATACTGTTTGCTGCATATTATACCGTGGCATATAATAAGTGGATACTACGAAAGTGTTACTGTTAATGTTAAGTTATTACTTCGATAAATACTTGTTTTTTTCCAGTGAAATCCATCATTAATTTCCATTTTTTTAGTTAGCTTCTAAGACACCCAGCTTTTATTAAATAAAATCATGATATGCCATATGAAGTTATTAAAGTTTTATGAAGCTACGATTTTTATAAACAATACACGTTCAGCAATGTGTAAAGTACGACAAGCGGTGTGGTAAGCGAGATTCCGATTCGTGGCGCCGTGCGGGTCGGACGCGTGCGTAGTGCTCTTCCGTTGTGAATTTTTTGTTCGAGTTTTCGTTCGATTTTTCGTTCAGTGTTCGCGACATGTTTACGCGTTTGTGCATTCACAGCGGAAGTTCGGTATTTCGGTACGCTCGTTACTCTCACGTTTCTTTTTGACGTTCAGAGGGCTCAATCGTAAGGCGTTCTTTTCAGAACGCAGCAAACTGCACTTTTCGGTGCAATTCTAATCGCACTTTTCAGTGCGTTCTGCGTGTTCTCCGTGTGCTGCGTGTCGCCGGTTCACGTTCCAGGGAGTCCAGCGCTTCGTGATTCGAGCTCCGTGACGTCGTGCAGCCGAAGAAAGAAGTGGTAGGGCCTCCCCCTAGGCACTGTAGGTCCCCTGTGAGGCATTGCACTTCGCCCACAGTTTCCGTTTGGCCCGGACTCCGGAGTCCGTTAAATTCAAAAGGCGCGCCCCCCTACCCCTCTGGCAGGGAGGTTTCGAATGTCTTCCCCCGCCCCGCACTCCTCCTCAGGCCCCGCTATGGCCAATCTGTCGTCCAAACAGCGCGAGTTCGCGCGCTTTCGGAAATTTATTTCCAAGTTATGCCCGGATATAATTTTAGAATACGACCGCTTCTGCAAAGAAGCGGACGATTATTTCCAGGGCGGTCTAGTGCCCACGCTCGTCGCCGCCGCGGATGAGGACCTCGAGAGGAACTCTCGCTTGGCACTTCTGAAGGACCTTCAGTCCTCCGGAAGCACCCTCCCTGCCCCGACCTCTTCTCGTTCTTCGGACGAGGAATGCTCCGATATGGAGCAAGACCCCCCCGCCGGGAACGACGGCTTCACCGTCGTATTCCGGAAGTCCAAACCGCGTAAGAAGCGCGCCAACTCGGCCTCAGACACCGAGGGCCTTCTGCCCTTGAAGATCTCGAACGTTGATGGCACGAAAGTGCCAAAGACGTCATCCACGCCCTCCGTTCCGGCTCCTTCGAAAGCCGCGAGTCCCGCAGCTTCGAGTAAGAAGCTCCGTCCCCCTCCACCCGTCACGATACAGGAAAAGGCGTCCTGGCTCGACATCTCCGACCTCCTGAAGGAGGCTGTTAGGGAAAGTTAAGTTAGGACCTGTATCCACCACTCACCCGCACTAGGAGATCCTCTTCTTCGGGGTACCCCGGCGCAGTTCGTGGCAAGGTCGCTGATTGCGAAACACAAGGACACAGGTTTGCACTGACACTTGTTTTTTGGGTAATTGTTATTTTGAGATATATCGGCTGCAATTTCTCGTTAACCCGGATCGCTCAGAGCGGTAAATTATTCTCCGTCGTTAGATTCAAGAGTGAGAAGTTAAAGTTAGCTTAGATGGCAGCACTTGTGTGCGTTAAAGATAGTGAGCGGATACATGCCTTTTAATCATTAAGAAAGAAGAAAGAAAAAAAATTTGTGCTCGCATATAGATACTGTAAGTATAATTTACATAAATACGGAACATGCCGCCGACCTTAAAATAGCCTATTTTAAAATAAAACAATATAAAGAAACTAAACTAGGGTATGATACGTTATAGATACTATGCTATTTATTTAGTCAAGAGGTAAAGGACAGACCTTTACTAGAGCTCTTTTGGTAAAGGTGTTTCCCATGCGTAAAGTTACGACACGAACAACACCGTCCGCACCTGGATGAATCTTCTGCACACGAGCCAGGCGCCATTGCAGCGGAGGGAGTTGGTTGTCAATGATTACAACTATAGTGCCCTCAGCGAGGGGTGTATTCGATTTATTACGGAACCCTTTACATCGCTGTTGAAGTTGATGTAGGTACTCAATGCTCCAGCGCTTCCAAAAATGTTGTATGGCGTGCTGAATAATTTGCCATCGAACTAGACGACTGGGATTATCAGCTGTTAGATCGACCTCTGGTAAGGAGGTCAAGGGTTCCCCAATCAGGAAATGTCCAGGAGTGAGTGGTAAGGGATCAGAGGTATCGTTACTCTGTAAGCAGAGGGGTCTCGAATTGAGTATGGCCTCAATTTGGCACAATAATGTACTAAATTCGTCATGAGTTAAAATAAGTTGCCCTATGACGCGATAAAGATGAGCCTTCATACTTTTGACCGCCGCCTCGTATATGCCACCGAAATGGCTTGCGTAGGGTGGATTGAAATGCCAAAGTATAGATAGAGACATTAATTTTTCATTTATATGTGCTTGCGTTTTTTCATTTTGTAAAAAGTTATACAAATCCTTCAAGTAACGCTCGCAACCCACAAAATTTCGACCGCAATCCGAATAGACGTTAGTGCATAACCCGCGTCGAGAAATAAAGCGTCGTAAAACGTTAATAAATGACTCTGTCGATAAATTTGGTACTAGTTCTAAATGCACTGCCTTCGTTGACATGCAGACAAAGACGCATACGTAACATTTGTATTTTTTCGCGTTGCGATATTTACCTGATTTCAGAAAGAAATGTCCAGCGAAATCTACACCTACATGAAGGAATGGTCTGAGAGCTCGCACTCTTGCGGCGGGAAGTGGAGCCATGGGTGGTTGCGGAGCAAACGGCCGAGTACGAAAACAACGAACACAGCGGCGCGTGTACATTCGGACCGCATCGCGGGCAGATATTATCCAGTAGTTTTGAGATAAGAGAAATTGCAACGTCTGCGGACCTACGTGCAAATATAATTTATGATAATAGTCTATAAGTAACGTCGTGAAAAAATGTTTTTTAGGTAGAACGATCTGATGCTTGGCCTCGTAAGAAATTTGAGCATGTTGAATCCTACCGCCGACCCTGATAAGTCCGTCTTCGTCAAGAAAGGGTTTCAGCTTTTGAAGTTTGTTCGAACAGAAATCATTATCTTTCAAACGCGAAATGTCGTCAGCGAACTGATTTTGTTGCACGAGACTGATGACTCGATTTAAAACGAATTTTGTTTCAGGGATAGTAATGCAAGAAGACGAATAAGATTTTACCTTACGACATCTATGATAAAATCGAAAGATTATGGAAATAACGCGTAGTAGTTTTGATAATGACGAAAATCGCTCTAAAAATTGTAAGTCAGGAGTTAGTTGTTTGGACATAAAAACATATTTTCGTCGCTCTTCATCTGTTTCTAAGTCAACGTTGGAAGTAAGCCAATCAGATTGGGCCTGCCTAAGCCAGGAGGGCCCATTGAACCACAACTCATGGTCTAAATTGGATGGTAGTTCTCCTCTGGATGCTGAATCCGCAGGATTGTGCTCGGAACGGATGTGACGCCAGTGCGCAGCGGGCACGCGACTCGTGGTCTCCGTGACACGGTTGGATACAAAAGTACGCCATTCATGTGACGATGAGCGTAGCCATGCAAGTGTGACCGCAGAGTCACTCCAAGCATACACATTTTCGATGGACAGAAGATTATTGTAGATTACAAGTATTTTGTTTATTAGTTTTGATAAAAGATAGGCGGCGCATAGCTCTAAGCGCGGTAAAGTTATGCGCTTCAAAGGTGCAACCTTTGTCTTTGCAAGAAGAAGATAAACATGAACCGTGTCTTGAGCGTCAATAACACGTAGGTACACACAAGCAGCATATGCTTTTTCTGAAGCATCCGAGAAGCCATGTATTTGTATTTCGTTATTGTAATTAGGAAGCACGTGACGTGGCAAAGAGATAGATTGAAGTAAAGGAAGTTCAGATATAAACCTTGACCAGAGATGACAAATACCTTGGGGAGGAGCTTCATCCCAACCCGTGCCTGAAATCCATAGAAGTTGAATCAAATGCTTAGCAAATAATATGATAGGACTAAGGAATCCCAAAGGATCGTAAATTTTTGAAATCTCTGATAGCATTATACGTTTCGTGCATTTCTGGGGATGTGAGTCCACCTGATAAGAAAATGAATCTAGTTTTGGATTCCATTTGAGACCCAGAACCTTGATTGAATTATCAGTGTCGAGTGCTGAAAGAATCAGAGCGTCATCTGGATTTGAATTGTCACTGCTAATGGCTGACAAGAAATCAGGACAATTGCTTGTCCATTTATGGAGTTCGAACGTTCCTGCCTTGCAAGCGGCAGTGAGCTCACGTTGCACCACAAGAGCATCTTCAATATATTCAGCTCCTGACACGATGTCATCTACGAATACCTCATTCAACAGCACTTGTGAAGCGATTGGATAAGACGCGCATTCGTCCATTGCTAACTGACGAAGCGTACGAAGTGCTAGGAAAGGGGCTGCAGCAACACCGAAGGTCACCGTACAAAGTCGGTACTCCTGTATAGGATCGTTAGGAGAATATCTCCACAGAATTCGTTGGAAGTCTCGGTCTTCAGGTCGTACTTCGATAAAACGGTACATCATTTTGATATCAGCTGTGAAAACTATCTTGTGTAGTCGGAATTTTAAAAGAACGTCATCTATGTTTTGGTGCAGTTTTTCACCAATTAATAAGTTGTCGTTCAGTGAACGACCGTTACTAGTCTTGCAGGAAGCGTCAAAGACTACTCGGACCTTAGTAGTCGCCGAAGATTTTTTCACCACACAGTGGTGAGGTATATAGTAGGGAAACTTTTCACCGTGTGAAGCTTTGGTGACAAGTTCCATATGTTCCAAGCTTTCGTACTCTTGAAGACATTTAGCATACTCCTCTCGTAAAGCAGGGTCGCGCGAGAACCTTTGCTCGAGCTTTTGCAAGCGATAGAGTGCTATATGACGTGATTCGCCGAGAGGAGGTGCGTGTTCCAAAAATGGGAGAGACACGATATATTTTCCATTATCATCTCGCTTGTGGGTATTTACATAGATCGATTCACAGAGAGCTTCTTCTTTTGTGATAGGCTTGTTATCAGATACTGATTCAAGCTCCCAAAACCTTTGTATTTGCATATCAAGCTGATATGTACTAAGATTAATGCAGACTTGTGCTGGCAATGAATAAGATATTTTACCGTTAAGTAGGTAACCGAAAATACTATTAATAGCCACGGGAGTACCCTGTGGGCCCTTAATAATATTATTTAGTAATATACTGTCAGTATAATCTGATCCTAGTAGAAGTTCTACGGGACGCGTGGAACGTAATTCCGGGTCTGCTAGTGGAAGATTTTGAAGATGACTTATATGCTCGAAAGTGCGCGGAATGTTTGGCAAATAACTCGTTATCTTCGGCAAGATAAGAGCTTCGATAAATAGTTTAGGTTCTGATTTGTTGTGAGGCGTAACTTCACATAAAACGTATCCACGTGGCTGCTCATTTTGACCACCAATTCCAGTCACTGTCATGCTAGTCCTAGCCCGATAACGCTGTAAACTAAGACGTTGGACGCATGACTCCGTAATGAGAGTGGCTTGAGAGCCTTGGTCCACTAGAGCGCGCACAAGACGGGGTGTGCAGGAACCCGCATCCATAGAACGCATGTTAACCAACGCGGTGGTAAGTAAAACCACACAGTTATTCCTATTCGCCGAAATACCACTCACTGGTGTGGGCAAAGAGGAAAGTTCCGGTACTGAGGTAAGCTCAGAGGAAGAGAAATTACATTCACTTGTTAAAGTTATATTTGAAATCATATCTTCGTGTATAGAAGTATGATGACGCTGGGAACACACACGACAGTTGTGTCGTGACTTGCACTCATTGATATTGTGACCAGAGAATAAGCAATTGTTACAGATTTTATTACGTTCGATAAAGGATTTTCTTTCAGATAAGGTTAATTTATCAAACTTGTCGCATTTGTTTAATGGATGTGCATTATCTTTACAGTAATTACATTTCATGTTACGACCGGAATTAATGGTAGTCGCAGCATGGACTTCCATTAGAGGTGCAGTATGTGCAAAAGACGAATCACGCGCTCGTGAGCGTGCAGTAGCGTGCAGTGGACTCGAATGCGTGCGCGCCATCGCTGCCCGTGAAGCGACGGCTTGGCGTGACAATGAGTTAGAGATACGGCGGTTTGCGGCTCCGTTGCTACACGAGCTGACGCCCATACTGAGCTTGAATGACGTGACGGAGGACATTACCTCGGAAGCCGACAACTCTTTGTCTAGAAAGTCGATAAGGTCACTTACCGGTGGGATCTCACTTGGTGACTTCAACGATAATTCAAAACGTTTTCGAATATTTGGCGTAATTTTACGTAACAAAATATTCAACAGAATGAAACTCCATTCGGTGACCGGTAAGTTGAAAGATGTCAACGCAGTTACATTTTCATGATAAACATTCAAAATGTTACGTAAGCTTTGTTCAACACTTTTATCATTGACTGGCTCGACATCAAGAATTTTATCCAAGTGCTTAGTTGCTATAATTCGATCGTTCTGATAACGATTCAGTAATATTTGCAAAGCGTTACTATAGTTATCCCCAGTTATGGGAAGTGATTTTACTAAATTGTAAGGTTCACCCCGTAAGGACAAAAGCAGATAACGGAAACGTTCAACATTTGATAATTGTTCGTTTTCATGCACTAATGATATAAACAAATCGTAGAATGCATTCCATTCGGTTATACCGCCATGAAAATTCGGTAACGCAAGTGTCGGCAGCTGAATTCTCGAATGACCTTGAGAATAAATGGTAGGCTGTGGTGCGCTGACCAAACTTTGCCTACGTTTAATTTTTATATCATCCGCTGTAATTTGAACCTTATAATATAAATTGTCGAAATGATTACGTATTTCTAATTGTTCTTCAGGTTTAAACTCGCCGGTTTTTGCTAAAAGTTTCTCAATTTTACCTTGTATAAGGTAAAATTGCTTCTTCACACTGTTTAATTCCTTAACACGGGCACGAAATTCTGCTTCATCGGCAGAACAATCAGCCATACGCTGGATGCTATTCATAAAAACTTCGCGTTCAAATGTTAGTTGTTGAAGTTCCATAATGAATACAAATAATAAATATGTTTTTGTAATATATATGTATAGAAATAGTTAGCTGTTAAGCACGAAGTACACTAACAGCGATACGATACTATAAGATATTTCAATATGAAAGCTAATACTATTAGTTAGTGTAATTTATGGTAAGTTTTATACGGATATATCAAACCTGCAAATTATAAGTGTGTCTAGTACGTAATACGTAGACAGCTTATTACAATTTCCAGTATGAAGTTATATTACGTTAAGGTAATTTTAAATTGATTAGCGTAGCTTGCTCTGGAACGTGTGCATAAGATATTAGATAAGAGTTGTATTGTAGAAGGGAGCGATCGCAGCGATGCGAGCACAATGTCGCTAGAAAAAGTGAAAGGATGTGTTTACCCTCAAGATAAAATATACTAGCAATTGATGTAAATTCGCTATATTTACCTATTAATTCATTATTAAATGAATTAGTACGGTTCGAAAAAACAGTACGCAGTGGTATTGTCGAAAAACAAATACGCTAAGCCTAGGAAATACGGAAAATTAGTTGATAAACGGTCGGTAGATTATGCCAATTTGATATAGAAAAATGTAGTTATAAAGAAATAATATGCTAGCACAAACCATAAAGTCCTTGATAATTTTAGATAATCCGGCTCGAAGGACCAGCAAATGTTAGGGAAAGTTAAGTTAGGACCTGTATCCACCACTCACCCGCACTAGGAGATCCTCTTCTTCGGGGTACCCCGGCGCAGTTCGTGGCAAGGTCGCTGATTGCGAAACACAAGGACACAGGTTTG
>JACEII010000151.1:148632-195186 GCA_014332785.1 Antheraea mylitta | reverse complement strand
TAATTAGAAATAGAACTTAATCACATACGAGGGGGCGACTTTAGGCATTGCGAATAGGGCCGCGCGATAACACGAATTATAAAGAACATAGTTTGTTTTTGAAAAAACTACAATAGAAGCGTTTGGGTGTTGGTTAACTTAAATTTTAAATTATCAGCGTTATGGTGTAGTACCCATAAAAACAAAAGCAATTGCACATTTCGATCTCTTACATCTCAAATACTTAAAAAGTCACTCAATTAATTCTTAGGACAATATGATCTTGCGACTTGTTTCATTTGTTCGACTAGAAAATTAATTAAGTTACATTATATATTTGTAGACATGAGAATGTTGATATCCTTTGCTTAATTTAAAAATTCATAATTATTTTAATTGCTTAGACCTTGTATAAATAGATTTAATGGCTGTTTACTTCAAGTAATTAGTTGTGTTATTGGTTAATATCTCACGCGCCTTGTACTGAGGTTTGATACCACAGGGTAAACAAGCAAAATGTATACGATATATAAAATAGATCTTATTGGCTGCTATTTTCCAAGACGAATATTCTTTACTAGCTGTCGAGCCTTATTAAAAAAACAACGATTAATAAAATAATTTGAATGTATTAAGCCCATTTACTTATCGACTTCTCTCTCGTACTTAAGTCGCGTCGACATTAGAACTACAATAATTTTCGCTATACTGTACCGATTTTAATAAAACAAAAACCAAATATTACTCGGAGATATGTTTTATGATTTTATTAAGTGATTTTCTTTAGTGTTAAATATCAGTGAGGCATCTCTTAATTCTCCCTTAATCTCTTCAATGTATGCCCGTGAAAACCTTGAAAAACTGAATTTAGTAAAAGACCGACATAATGTAAATACTAGAAACTGTAATAAACTGGTCGTCCCATGGTTAAGACTTAGTAAAACCAGTAATATTTTCTTAGGTAATAGTATTTGGTTTTACAATAAAGTCCCAAAACATTTTACCAATTTGCCGGACCGTAAATTTAAGCACCACGTCAAGCGGGTTTCAGTATGTGAAAGATAGTGATGTCTGGTATTAACTCCTCTCTGTGCATCCACTAAAAGCTATTGTGCGATGTATCGGATATATATATATATAAAAATGTACCCGACCGAGTTTCTTGCCGGTTCTTCTCGATGGCTGGGTTGTTTTCCGAATCGGTGTTAGTTTTTGACATTAATAAGCGCCTTATTAGGGCCTAAACTGAAAAAAGTATTTTTGATTTTGATTATTATTTTGCAAAGCGACAAAAGCAGTTTTGTTTAAGGGGCTTTTGTTTTTAATAAGATGCTAGCACTATCTATAGTATCAGGCCATCGCGCGTCTTACAAAGTAATTAAACCTGTACATAAACATACAAGTATGTCTGTTATCAATCGGTACAAAATATAGTCAATCGACATTACTTTTTTTGTTATTTATTCACTATATCAATAACTATGTTTGGTGTTATTGCACAGTAAGTGATAGAAAATCCGCAGTAAATTAAAAATATAAATTATCATCCGATATTTGTTTATATAACTGAAAACGCTTAAGAAAGATAGTGCAGAGGTTACGGGACATCGGGGGTATCGCTTACGGGAGTCCTCAACCCATGGTTCAGTTTATACAAATTATTGTTTAAAGTATTAAACGTGACTAAATATTGTGGCGTTGTCTTTATTTTTAACTCTTTTTACATTGTACTGTTTTTACCATTAAAGTAGGCGTACTACTTTGTCGAGTATTATTAAAAAAAAAGTAGTATAGGTCTTTACATGACATTTTTGATAGTCATTATTAATTGTATGGTATCGAGCTTGTAAATTATTTTTGTGACTTTTTTTTAAACCCAGCAGTATTGTTTACATTCGATATTTTTTCATGTGGAATTTTTTTCTATTGCCTTAAATTTTTTCGTCCATCTATCGCTTTACAGCCAACCGCAGAGGGGTTTCAAATAAAATTTCTAGTTTAAGATATTATTTACGATTGATTATTACTATGAAAAAAGCGATTTTCAATACCCTAAATCTAATAGTATTTCGAAAATGTTCAATTAAATGCCTATGATCCGAAATAAAGAGCATAAAGACAAGAGCGATCACCTAAAGATTTACCACCACTATCGTAATTTGCAAGTGTCTCGTCAATTGAATATATATTTGCAGATACCGAAACCTAATAAAAAAAAATTGTGAACCACAGCTATATATATACCAATATGTGGATGGTAGTAGCGGTCCAACCAGGCACAAATCTCTACTTACCTCAATTGTTTATTGTGCTGTCTTACTACTCAGCAAATACTTGTGATCAACGCTATAATAATTTTTCAACCACAATACTAGCTTTACATGATTCTTTGTACTTATTCGATAAATTTAAATACACTCAAAGATTTATAATTGAATTATATTATGTTATGTTTCCTAAGACACACACTAGTTACAATACACACGATATAAAGCTTCATATTCACAAAACCTCTTTAACTTCACAGCGTTAGTCAATAGAACTTTTGTATTAGGGTTCTACTATTATATTTGCTTCGTAGTTATTATTGATTTAGTTAAAAGACACAACTTTCATTTAGTTTATAAAATGAGATCTTTAAATTGTAGCGTATTTATAATAATCTTCACTCATATAATTTAAAAAAAAAATTACTCTCAACCTTTCAAGTCAAATAAATTTCGTATGAAGTAAGACTATTGTGTTGGCAACCGACAATATAATTGATCCCTGCGATATAATTCTTCGTCGGCCCTTTTTCGGTAATGTTTGGTTGTTGTTAGGTAGATCTTGCTCTCGAATCTCCATACCACGCGATTTACGTACTCATTACCTTTCCTACCTACCTTTTGAAACTAATTGCTCGGTTCCTAAGAGTCATAGCATAATGTCAATAGTTTATAACCTTTTTCGAAAAATTGGCTACAAGATATGAAATGAAACTTCAAAAAAAAAAACAAGCTCGAGTTTTATAATAGGTTTAATATAAGTTAACAAAGGTTGGGAAGAGGGTCAGGTAAAACTACCTATTTCGTTTATTAAATGTATTTACAGTATAGTGTATTCCTATATTACAGTAGCGGCAAGGTTGTTAACTCGATACTTGTAAGTTATAACTTCAACTTGTATAAATTGCTGTAACAAATTTCGAATTTTATGGATTAATCAGTGTAACATTTTTTCATTCGAAGATTCAATATAATTATTGTATCTCTTATAATTTCTTATTCCCTTTATAATTTATGTAAATTTTCAATTAAACATAATGTATTTCCTATAAGAAAACTCTGCGTAAACGAAGCTCCCGGCAACTTAGATAATTATGATTCATCGTTTTAGATTACCCCAAAAGTAATTAAATCCAAAAACATCTCGAATTCAATATCAATTAATACACAAAGGTTTGCGTTAGCGAAATAATCTACAAAGTTAAAGATCTCTTGAGGTTCTTGGGTAAATTGGAAAATATTCGAAACGTTCAAAGACAGAGGCATCTCTACAAACATAATTATTGTAAACCAAATAACAGGCCTCTCTGGAAGCTATCTCTCGATGTAATTCATTATGGTTCCGAATTTTATTACTACATAATGTAATATTTTATTTCATCATTGTCTGTATGAATTTAAATTAAATGAGAACGATTAGTTTGACACTTATCAACGTTTTAAAGATTATCATCATCTGCCTATAAGATACCTGTAGAGCTATAGGCTGCTTCCTGAAGGACGAAAATTACTAGGCTAGCTCACGACGTATTGACATTTTTAAACTCCAAAAAATCCACAGTCCTATCTTTTTCCACATTCGCTGGTACTACAACAATATTTTTGAATTTCAAGTTTGTTGAATTCGTATTTTGAAAAAATATATATGGAAAATATTGGTGATTTCAATTGATGATTTCAACATTATACGATATACTTTTTAACAAGAATATATTTTTAATCATCGAAGAATTAGTAATAGTTAAAAGAATACTATTAATGTTCTAGGATAAATTTGACGAATGATTTTTCTATACAAGTCCGGGCATATTCTCATGTCATCCGTTGAGATTTGTGAATTTTTGGGGTGGTTTAACTAATCCCTTCAAAGAAATTAGTTAATCACGGCGTGATTTACACGGTAAAACTTGAGTAGAAAGACAAAATAAAAAAAAGTCAAAAACATTTTTTTGAGCTTAGAAAATATCTACAATGCCTTTAACAATAAAAAATATACTATAGACCTCAACCTATTTGCAACGCGATGTTTTCCATAATATCACATTATCTTTATGTATATAGTTCATCTATCCGTGTGTATCTGACTGATCTTCACCTAAACGGCTGGACAGATTTAGATAAAATTTCTACGAGTTCGAGTGGGTCCATGGATGTTTAGATTCACAATCGGACAAGTTATGATTATACGGGGCTATGTTCAGACTCCAATATTTTTTCTAATTATCACGGCAGATCAACGTGTGCTGGGCCTGCTAGTAAATATATAAAATTATGATTTGTATACTGAACCGAATGTTATCGACAGCCGTTTTGTTTTTGTCGACGCGTCCGTTTGTACGGCCGCTCGTTATCTAGATTGTGTTACTGAGTCTCGTCTCTCGCTTGTGATGCAACGCATATATTTATCATAATATATATCAATTTTTATTATTACATTAATTGTATAGTACAGTATCGTGAGTGACCAACATTTCATTATTAAAGTAAGTGATTTTTTTACAGTATACATACAATACTCGACAAACTTCTTGACCGCTTTTTATATAGTTGCGCAGAGCACAAATTTAGAAATAAATAAGTATTATATTATATATCTTATCGAGACAACTTATAATAAATTAATTATAACTTCAGATCCCTAGAATAATATTTTAACTTTATTTTTAAGAATTTAAAGCAATATTCAGAGCGGCCAAAAAGATTGACAAGGACTGTAATACATTTTGGAATTTTACATGGATATATGTAATTAATCTTCAGCAATTCAACATAAATATACAAATAACTTTAGCGTATAACTTCATCTATTTCTGTATGCGGGTGATTGTTCTGAACTACGCTAAAATATTATATGTTTATAATATGCGTCTAATATTTTTAGAAGCTAGAAAATAGTGGGTGTATTGTAAGCAACTCAAAAAAATGTTGTTCTAAATTTTAGTAGATACATCAAAATAATGTAATACGGAATTCAACAACTGAAATAGGTCTACATGAAAATACTTCTTGTTATAGGAGTGTCTCCTGAGGGTTACTCACATTAATTATTTCTATTTTGTGAAGAAATATATTAGATACTTTAGGTATGGTTGGCTCCTTAAAAAAAGAAGAAAATTTGAATAAGAAGAAAAAAGAACAATTCAAATTGACGTATTATACATCGCAACGCCATATTCTTACCAATAGATTATTAATACCGCTCATTTAATAATGTCTTCGCCATTATAAATTTTCTTCTTTTTTGTCATAGTGACGTCTAAATAGTTCCATATATAAAGTGTCTGCATACTCCGTCCTAGATCAATGAGATGAAGGCCAGAAACACATCTCATTATCTGGAGCGCAGCTATTAAATTTATTTATAAGGGGTCAACCAAGGTACTTAATGTAAACTAAAGTGCCTTTTCTAACAAATCATTTCAATAAATATTTTATGAATTTTATGATGTATCACACATTTAAAATTGCTCAAAACAAAAGAAAAGTTGTTTGTGTGACGAGACTTACGAGTTTTTTTGAATTTATAAACTATAAATGATAAATTATCAAAAAAGTATCGGATATATGTATCAAAATCCCTTAGACACATATAATATTACACATACGAGTGTATATTGTAGGTGTGAGAAATCGGGGCGTGTCTCGTACGATAGAAGTCTCCTGATGTCTATTAGTTATTGTACACTATATCTATTCATAATAAAATTTATTTGACATTGTTGTTTTAACTCTGAACTTTTAACCTAGAATAGATACGATGAATAGAAAAGTACCACTTTATTAAGGCTAATTGTAATGGTTTTTTGTGTAATGTATATAACTGAAAACGTACAAAGGTATATAATTGAAAATGCCACTAGCGCAAATTGATCAAAGTGGCCGAAACTCAACATGATCTGTTGCTTAGTATACAGTGATGTGAGTCGTAAGTAATATAAGTAATATATATGTGTTTGTCTGTTTGTTGCCCTTTAATACCTTAACTGTTCAACCAATCATCATGAAATTTTGTATACACATTGTTAGAAGTATACAAAAGGACATAGGATACTTTTAATCTATGAAAAATATATTGTTCTGGAGGGATAGATCGAATGTTTATTAATACGAATGAAGCTGCGAGCAAGTGCTAGTTAATTAAGCATTCGAATTCATTATAACATGTATTCTATATAAATAAAGTGGTGGTTGGTTTGCCGTTATGAGTATATCACTCAAAAAGTACTGAAAAATTTCAAAATTTTTCTAATTTCACTTCCTAGACTTTTCGACTTGAAAATAATTGTCACTATAACTTTATCTAATACTAGCAGTTACCCGCGGCTTCGCACGCGTTTTTTTTAAATATATTAAATAAATTTAAAATTGTGATCACACATCTAGTGTAAATTACAATAATACTCTTTCAAAAATATTTGGAAGTATGACACGCACATCATCTACTGTAACAGGTAACATGTACACTATATATGTGAATACTAATAGTGAATCGAATGGGATGGGATTTATCATCAGCCACATAACTGGAACTTTAAACTGTTATATATCACCCTCAGTGCTCACTTACACTATATAAGTAAGTAAAGAAAATATTAAGCTAAACATTATCGAACAATATGTGTTAAACCTTTTATTACGTAGATATAATATGTCCATAGTGTTGATATAATTAAGTTATTATCATACCTTGCTATAATTTAAATCACATATAAACATATGACTTTCAATTACAACAGCGATGCCCTTGTTGTTACAGTTGTTCATAGGCGATAGTAACCACTTACCATCAGACGGGCCGTCAGCCTGTTTGCTGCCTTTTTGGCATATATATTTATTCTTGAAGCCCAGTACAGCGCACATCATACGAACGACGAATGCCCGGATAACAGTTTATCACTACATAGTGTAAAACAAAGTCCTATTCCACGTCTGTCTATATGTATGTTCGCGATAAGATCAAAAACTACAGAACGCATCTTCATGTCGTTTTCACCAATATATAAAATGATTCTTGGACAAGGTATAGGTATATTTTGTCCTATTATAAGGGCAGGTATCGTCTGCTGAACCCGCAAGCTTAAAATAAAACAGCTAATTACTTACTTATTTGCCCGTAAAATTCCCGTTCAAATAGGTCTAGCCGTTTCGGAGATTACCCGGAACAAATAAAAAAACAGACATCGATAGAATTAAAAAAAAATGTTGATGTTTGTAGCATCACATATACTTCTAATATAAAATACACTCACTTTACTTTTATTACATGTAATATATCACAAATCAAAAATTGGGAACAAAACTAACGTAGAAATAAAATTTTTGGCGGGATTTTAGTCTGTCATGTAGTGGATTTTATATTTTATTCATAATCTTGTGTTACTTGTCTCTATATTGTGTTAAATTTGTGACGTCTTATGTAATATAGTTCGTTTATTGTGCATAAGTGAAATGAAAGAAAAATAATACCACGGAGCATGAATTCTGTGGTCTTGAAAATTAAGAAGATAAAAAT
The DNA here is from genome assembly GCA_014332785.1 of Antheraea mylitta. Classification (NCBI taxonomy): domain Eukaryota; kingdom Metazoa; phylum Arthropoda; class Insecta; order Lepidoptera; family Saturniidae; genus Antheraea; species Antheraea mylitta. The sequence goes on along the minus strand of JACEII010000151.1, from coordinate 187,428 downwards.
TTACGAAATATTATATAGAGTATTTGGCTCTTATACCTTTACATTATCTTGGATATAGAAGAAAACTACCTATATTGACAACTTCAGAATTGGCTGTATGGATTAATTCCTTCGACTATCTTATTGGTCGAATATTATTACTACTAAACTTTTTGAATAGCAACACAAAATAAACTTTAGCAAGGTTTCCGATATAAAAGTACCACGTGTAATTAAAAATTGGAAACAAAAGTAACGTAGAATAAACTTTTTGAACAGGAACACAAAATAAACCATGAAACTATTTAGGATAGAATGTTATCGCGTTACCATGGCAACGCATATAATACTGACATTAACAAGCAACGGAAGCTTTCAAAATAGCCCGATTTTGAGAAATTCTTCATTAGTGCTCCGCTCCTATTGGTTTTAACGTGATGATATGTAGCCTATAGCCATCCTCGATAAATGAGCTATCTAACACTAAAAGAAACTTTCAAATCGGACCGGTAGTTCTTGAGATTAGCGCGTTCAACCAAACAAACAAACAAACTCTTCAGCTTTATAATATTAGTATAGATAAAGTTATTTAACATGCAAGAAACTATGCTTTTTATAAAAGTTCTACAATATTTATTATCTTAAGTTTTCAGATCGTCAGTTTGTGTGTAAATGATTAGTTGTAATTAGTTTATATGACTATTTTTCCATAAATCGAAGGTAAAAAAGTGCTTTACTATATTCTTGTTATATGTATGCTAGTGAAGGATATATACTATATAGCACAAATAACATTCTTCATAGACTTACCGAATACCTAGTTTGAATCGCTGCGGGGTAGCAATTTTTACATGTCAAAATTAAATACATACTATATGTTGTAGCATAACTTACAAATTCAGTGTAGGAAAGAAAAAGCGAATAATATCAGATAAATACAAATAATACCTAGCGAATTACAATGAATTTTATTGTTGTTACGTAACGCCTATATACAATACGGTATGTACCAATAATACTGTTGGATTTAATTTTTATGCTTCTGCTAATATAAAAAAATACAATATTCCGGCGTAACTTCGCGTGTCACTTCGTGTGTAACTTCACAACGAAACCATATTTTCACCATAGAAAAAAAAATCAGGAATTATCCTACCCATATTTATAATTTCTGTACTGGGGTAATTTATATTATTATGAGAAAGTTCGAATATAACTGGATCCACTACATATTTTAAAGCAAAATCCTCCGCCGCACCTGTTTGTTTGTTTGTCCGTGATAAACTAAGAAGCTACTGACGGGATTTTCATACGGTCATTAATAGATTGATTAATGAGGAAGGTTTAGGTATATAATTTGTCAAGATTATTTGTAAATTAGTTGAAATATAAGGATAAATGTTGGAAGTATCGGAAAAGTCAAGCGGCCTGGGAGCTTTCGTCGAAAACGCTACCATTTGTGATATAACAAAACGATTGAGACAATACACAACGCAGACGAAGTCGTGAGAACCAGCTAGTATGTAATAAAGTATTAATTATTTTATACAACTGCTTGAAGAAGGAAATTGCGGAAATCCATCATTAAATATTATAGTAGACATTACTTTGCACTTTCGTATGGAATTGATTGACCGCTACCACGTCTCACTGTAATGAAAAACGTTTGATTTTCTGTAGTCATGTGAAGCTGTTAAGAACCTTGCTAGGTCCTACTAGGTCAATAGCGTAGTCAGTTCGAGGAAAAAAAATTTGGATTTTATTTGTGTGTGTGTGTGTACTTGAAAGAGTTCAATTTGTAACTAGTAATAGAAAGAGCGAAATATTAGAAACTAAAACAAGACTAATTAAAAACTGTCAAACGCGTTTTGGTTAGTGTACGTATTCTATTCTATTTTGGTCTTTAAATAAAATGTAAAAGAAAATCTAATCTTAGTGATAGTTGCAGTTGGGGTCCAAACAGTTACTAGAGCTGTATATTATTATATATTATAAATATGTGACCGAAGTCGAGAGTAGAGCCTTGTTGTAGAATAAACTTACAATTTCTCATTGGTGCACGTAGTTTAACTGAAATACGCTCGACAGGCGAAATCTTACGGAACACGTCGGTACATCCTCATGTAGAGTTATTAACAGATTAGATATATTTTTCTAATATGAATAAATACATTATTTTATCAATTAATGGAATAAAGTATGGAAGTAGCTTCCATATATTATAAAGAGTTCATAGGAGGGTAATACAAAATAAATTTAACCTAAATATAAATACCTTTATACCTTTAAGAACGCAGAATATTCGAGACGAAAATGTACGACGGTTTCCCTCATTAAGTTTTTATCTATCAAACTTTAGAAAAAAATATCTTAAGATAGTTAATTATTTGCATGTGTATTCATTACATAAACCTGTAATATAAGTGTACCATATATATAGTAAATAGTATGTTGTATGTATGGCTGATACTAAACAAAATTAAGGTAGATTTATTCAGAGACATGCTATAGGTATACATACTAACACTTCATGTGTCCCTGATAAAAAAAAGTCTAATGCTAGTAGACGATATGTTCTATGATTTTCTTGCTGAGGACTTATCGTGAACGCAGTACTTGTGATCGTAGTCCGGTGAAGCTATTAAGGCTAGGCCAAAAGCGTAGTCAATTTGAGAAAACAGTACTTGTGTACAACGCAGTGTTGCGTGTTCAGACAAAGAGACAGACATTACCAAAAATGATCGAAATTATATCATATTACTTATTCAAGGACAACCGCAACATTTTTTTTCCACAAAAATCTAAAAAACACAGACATTAGATTTGCATTCTTACTATATGTTTAGAAAGGTATTCGTACATAAAGGTTTTAGTTAACAAAAGGTTCTTTTACTTTTCCTCATCGATGTCTGGTCTATAAGTTGGTAGTGCATTTAATTTCAAGGAAACCTTCGTAAACGGTCAGAATGATCGTATCCAATTTGCGGCGACTTGTGAGCTTTGAAAATAGTTAACACGGTTCTACTTGCTTTGCGAGATTCTTGCAATATCACATTTTATTTATCTATTTAATATATCATCTTACTTTAAAATCTTTTTTTATATAACAAAGATGTATTATAGATACTTTTTAATGTTTTAAAATTAATATTCCGTAATATTTGTAAAAATATGACTTTATTATAATTTATTTATTAAAACTTTTGAATAATTCTACAAAAATGCTGACGCCTCTTATGACGGTGGATTAATGTCACAGCATTGACGATTGAGGTAAAGATTAAAAACGAGATAATATTACAAAAAGAGAATAAGTAACTTTCAATCATTTTGATTTACAATAATGTATAATATTGTAGTTGACTTTTTTTTATTTCAAAAATAATTATAATATAATTTAACGTTATCTAAACTGCTTAAATAGGTAATGTATGTAACATTGAGGCCTAAGGTTCTGTTAGAATTGGCGTGTACTAATCTAAGACAAGCTTTGACACTGATGCTTCTTTAGATGTTTTTATATTGTGTCTATAATCTCTCTATACTATAATAAAACTGTAACAAGTCGAAATCTGTACATTAAATATTTCTTGAAAATTTTAATCAGGGTAGACTATATTATCGATATAGAAGTCAAAAATAATCTTTTTACAATTTTTGTCTGTCTGTCTTTCTGTCTGTCTGTCTGTCTGTCCCTATGAACACGCATCACTCTGAAAGTACTGAACCAATCTTGACGAAACTTGACATAGTGATAACTAATATTACGAGATTATATCAAATATACTTTTTGTCCCATAAAACGCAAAGGGTTCTCCAGGATAAAGGATTAAAGTCTAGAATCTAAACCGGTATTACTCTGAAAGTACTGAACCAATTTTAACGAAATTTAACACAGTGCTAACTAATATTACAAAACTACATCCAGAATACTCTTTGTCCCATAAAACGCAAGGGGTTATTCAGAATAACGGACGAAAGTTAAAAATTTCTAATTCATGAAATTCATAATGAATTTTGGTAACTTTTCTTTGTGCTATATATAGTAGTAAGATTAAATAACAATGTAACCCATACGTCATCACCCTGTGCTATTAAAAAAAAAACAAAAAAAAAACCGTTGGCTTTCGAACCTTTGCCCCGTCGCGTCGATCGTTCAGTATAATGTAGCGAACGTTACCACCGGACCACGGCTATTTGACAAAAATATTCCAAAATATCAATTACATACGAAACTTTGTCTAAGTTGTTAAAAGAAACTGTACCTCATATGTAATAGCTTTTAGGCTTATTATTATATAAAATAATTCTCAGATATCAACTTAGTATTTGAGTCCGTAGATAGTTTGGATTCACAATTGGAAACGGTGGATGTCGCTGTAATTCGGTTTATTAATAATTATCGTGTTTAAAAATACAATTGAAATCATAATTGTAATAATCGATTTGGTACAGATGAATTTTTACGGGTCATATATGTATATTATTGTATAAATAGTATTTAAGACATATTAAACGATGAACAATGTTTAATTAATTACTTTTTCACATAAATAAAAAATAATAATAGTATAATAAATGAATGTCATTATTAGTTAGTTATTACATAATAAGAATGAGCTAATCAATCAAGATAAAGAAAGCTAAAAGGTCCATAGATGGCGCTAAATTGAAATATTTTGAAGCATTAAAAGTTATATACATATGCGGGTGTTTTTATGTTTATTCAATAGTTTTTTTATAGTTAATCACAATGACTGTAATTGAACTCGACAAAAATCATCTATCGTCAATACTGGGAAGACATATATATCAGCAATATATGTAAGTTAGTTTTTTTTTATTGGACCCTGTAGGTGATACTGCGAACGGGTTTTAGGGTTATTTTTAAAGTTTTTTCACATACCAACGGCGTATATACTTGAGTAATCCCCTGTATAATTCGGATTACCAATTGAAAACGGTAGATGCCACAGCAATCGGGCTTATTAAGATTTTTCGTGTTTAAAAATATAATTGAAACAGATAATAACCGATTTGGTGCAGACAAAGTTGCACGGGTCAGCTAGTCGTATAATAAAAACTAGGTAATTCTTATTTCAAGAACAAAAATTCAAGTTTTTATGTAAAGGTGTTTGACTGATTAATGTTTGAGTGACAGAGATGAACAAATTAAAATCAGTTACTAGTAATGCTTAAAGTAAAAAAAACAGGATCCGTTGTTAAAATAAACGATAGAAGTGAAACTTGTGCATTACAGACAAACATTTTTGTCAAAAAAAGTCAAGGTCACCCGGTTTTCCAAGGCAGACACAGCGTACTAACCGCGCCTGACGTTTCTTAACTTCGATGATCGGACGAGAACTGTTGTGTTTAACACTCTACCCGACATAGTGTTAACCTCAATCATTTTTTGTCAGACATAAACGTTATCGGTCAGAATTTTAAAGCACTTCCATTCGATATTCACTTGAAAAGTAATTCCCGTATATTGTTAAATATTATAGTTGTTTTATTTTTTGCTAAAATATTAAATTATCATTATTGAATAACAGAAACAAATATTTATATGTTCGTGATTCGGAGGCCAAATATATTTACAATATAATTTTGAAGATAGAGAGGAAATATATGTATTGAAATAATTTTTGAGAAATACTGATTATTTCGAGTTATGTATTTTAGAGTGATATGTGGTCAAACGCTATCTCAAATAATGCTTGATTGAATGTTGGTTTGCAACTTCCGCCTGCAATTGATTGGCAGCTGCCATATCTCACTGCTACAAAAACGGTTGATTTTATTTGCCAAAGTTAAGCCTGAAATAGTTATATAAATACCAAAAAACGCAAAATAATAGCTGAAATACTAAAAAAGACGATTGATCCTTTACATAGTTTTGTTATATAACTAAGAATAAAAATTCAAGGTAATTAAAATATGTTGCAAATGAATCATGCAATGCCCAAAATCGATGAGATTGTTGTAATATTCAACAAACTTTTATATTTAACTAGCTGTATCCGCGACTACGTCCGCGTGAAATTTAATACAGTGATTACTAAATTAGCTTGGTACTTTAGCAGTGACGTTTGTCAAAACAAATCAACAAACAGACATCTCTCAAAAGGGTTGAAATGTATTTTATTATTTATTCCTAAATACCTCCAAATATTTTTATCCCACACATCTAAACACGTTAGATTTACATTCTTATATGTATAGATAAGATTTACTTATATTTAGCAAGATAATGATTTCATAGTCGCGGAAAGTGTTTTCAACGTGTTCTTACTTACAGTGGATGTACAAGGTACATCGACTTTAGACCCGGAGGCCGCTACTCGTCCGGAGCCACCGACAGCTCTCAACCAACCAGACCAGTTAGATAACAAAAATGGTCAAATTAAGATTCTGAAACGTCTGGAGACGGTTCCAGACATCAAGAGAGACACTTCTGGCATCACTTCGCAATATATCGGCACTGGAATTGGTAAGAAGTTTGAATCATAGGATCCTTGTTTTTTAGAACTATTGATCACAATCATAACAGACTGTTAAATTGTCTGAAAATTATGCTCTCAAAATGTTAAAATGTCTCAAAATTATATCTCAACCATAGGATAGGACGATATTTTTAAAAATATATTTCTTGAAGATTTACTGGAGTCATTTTAAGTCACTTAAGTTTACACTTTATAGGTATAGCATTTGAGCACAAGAGTAGTCCGGTGAAGCTGTTAAGACCTAGCTAGGTCAATAGCGTAGTCATTTCGAAGAAAAAAAAATTTGAGCACAATTTCATGTGATATTAAATGATGATGAAGATGGTAAGCTCTAGAGGGGAACTGTTGATTGATCACAAGTGTGGTTGTCGGAACACATCAACGGGTGCTTGACGACAGTATCTTAATTTGAGGATGGTAGCTAACAGGCAGCAGACTTAGGAAAGCTTGTTTCTATGATTATAGTTCCATCACGATGTTTTCGATCACGGAAATCTCGGAGTTACTTGCAAGAACTTCGAACCTACGTCACGTTATGTCCGAACTCGCTATTAACTAAGCCATAATAGCTTATGCTAATGGCAACATTATGGAAATCGAATGTACATCGTCTACAAGATGTGACAATAAACTTATACTGAAGCTCAATAAATGTTCAAGAGTTATTCTGTTTAAAAGCGTTTATTTCTGAAACTACAGTTAGGTTTGCATTTTATTGATAATTTATTAAGGAATGTTCGGAGCTATCTAACATTGTCATATACTATGCTCGAATGCGTTACTTTACGTTAAAGTTGTGGGGATCACGATCACTTCACGCTAGAAAAACAATTGACAACCAAGTTTTTGGCGGGATCTTGGAAGATGTGTATTGGATTTTACTTCTAATCTTTTGTTATTTGGCTTTATGTTTTGTAATATTGGTGCTGTTTACGCAATATAGTTTGAATGTTGTATACAAGTGAAGTGCATGGAAAATAATACTACGGAGCATGGATTCTGACTTGCCACAAAAAAAGTTCTAACAAGACGGCTACCATCTTGTTAAGTCATTAAAATGATTACAAGAAATTTGTAATATAATTAATTACCTATATGACAATGGTTGTAATAATCCACTAGAAGATTAGTTGCCAAAAATAAAATAATAATAACAACTTACAATGGAAAATGTCTTCAAAGTATCGTTTGTTATTGTTAGTACATATTAGTTTTAAAAATTTGAACTCTCTTTGGGCATTCTTAAACATCATACTATGACGTTTAATAGCCGGGTAATTATTATATAAACTGTAGGTCAGAAAAAGTAAACGAGAATAAAGTAATAGTGGCGGCGAGGCTTGTGGTGTGGCGCTGTGTTTTGGTGCTCGAGGCTTGGGTAAAACAAACCAGGCAACAAACCTAATATATACAATACTTCTCTGCGTGTGTATGTGACTGAACTTTTCCTAAACGGTTGGACAGATATAGATAAAATATTGTGTATGTTCAGGTGGATTTAATAATGGTTTAGATTCAGAATTGGACTCTGTACCATTGGACCAGTAGTCCGGTGAAGCTGTTAAGTCCTTGCTAGTCCGTTCGAAAAAAAAAGACTCTGTAGGTGGCGTTGTGGATGATTTCTAGTTTTTTTTTTAATTATCAATGCAGGACAACGTCTTCCGGGCCCGCTAGTATGATATAAATAAATTATGAATATCGTATGAGTTATATTTTTATGGTAAACTTGTATCATTTCTAGTTAATCTTGGTGCCTTCGCTGCTGGAGTATGCGTCGCCTGGTCATCGTCAGCTCTACCGTTGCTTACTTCAGATGATTCCAAGGTATGTTTCATATTAGTCATTAGAGACGTTCTTTCGAATATTGCAAATGGTAAAACATCGCTGACCGACGTGAGATGCGATATACATCTATGATTTAATAATCAGGATGAAAGCTGTTAGATATATCATTGTCATCATCAGTCGATAAATTACCTACTACAAAGAAGCTATGGGCAAAATCACCACGCCAGGTCACAAAGTATTGGTGATTTAAACTCTGAGAAATCAAGAAGAAGATGCAAAAACATTGCTCAAGTTCAGGTTTCTTCACGATGTGTTCTTCACCGGCAGCCGAAACTGTTACCAATGTAAATTAGTAAATGTATGCGAATTCCGAAAATTTCGTTGGTACATGCCGGGGTTCGAACCTCCGGACATCGGAGTGATATTCCACCGGTTAAACCTCTCGACCAACACGATTTGTGTAAATAATACAGGCTCAAAACAATTTTAATACGTCGCTATGATTGAATTAAGTGTTCTAGTGCCTCAATACTACATATGTTGTATAGTAGTAGTTGTAAGCCGGCTTGAGTATTTGCCATTTTAAGCTATGTTACAATATGTAGGCTGCATCGTATAATAATAAGATAAACATCACATAATTATGTCCATAATTCAACCGGGCTTATACAGAATCATAGACTATAATACATTAAATACCTTATACATCTAAAATCATTTAAACCGATATATTTTCAATATTGTTTTTTTTTAGATAATCAGGTCTGAAATGCAGTCTCTATTAAATAATGTATGTCATTTGTCAAAATATAGTAATATATGCATATTTTATATGCATACTACCGGTCCTTGCGGATATTGTCCCACCCTGATAATAAAAAACAAACAATTATCCAACCGCAGCGCCATCTACCGGGTCTAATTGTAAGTCTAAACCATTCTCGGATCTACTGGAATAGGCACAAAAAATTTCATCAAAATCGGTCCAGCCGATTAGGAGGAGTTCAGTGACATACACACATACAGAAAAAAAAAAGATATAAAATATAATATAACATGTGTCAGTCAGTAATTTGACAGAGATTTGTTGATAGAAAAAGAATAATATAATGTAAAATTGAAAGGAAAAAAAGATTCATTTCCATTTTGAATTAATAAGATTTCGTTAACGCAAAAACTAATTTCATCAAAGTTTTCGTCATTAAAGAAAATTTTCACGAACGAGCCTCTCGGTTAAAGCGTAAAAACTAAACGTGGTACAAATGAAAACTTAATAAGTTATAAAATGTTAAGTAAAGATTTAGAGGATTAATTCTAAAGGGACACATTTAAAAATGTAACTTTAGAAAAAAAGGCGAGGCTGTCATAAGGACTGTAGACAGAAGTGAAAACTCAAGACAATTAAATTACTGTGTTTTCTTTTAAATTTTTGAAGGCATTATAGTATGAATTATTTCAATTTCGTAATTTCTATATTGAAATTATTAACATTAGTCTGGTTTTCACATCTATTGGGACTCCGTACAATTATTACATCCATCTATATACAATTTATTCATTAATTAGACATATGTTGCATAATTAGGCTGCACAAACTGAATACAAAACATCAAAATTATATATAAATAGGCGGCTATACTACATGTCACTAGTCTAATGCAAGCCGTGCAAATACAGTGCGCTCTAGTCCGGTGCAACTTTTAGTCTGGTGAAGCTCTTAAGATCTTTCTAGGTCAATAGCGTAGTCAGTTCGAGAAAAAAAAAACAGTACGCTCTTTTATACTTTATTAGTATGCCATGAAACGAAATCATAGCTTCATCTCTTACCAAAAAATACCGTTCAACGTGCCTAAAGACGTTTTCACTACAAATATTATTTATCTATTGACACATGAGCGATACACGATTAAGAGGCGATCAAATGATTGTTTTTAATTATGTTTTAGAAAATTTCTTTGAATGCGTTATCTTTGAACTTTTATTGGAACCTAAGTAGAGTCGTGTTATTATTATTGTACTACAGACACGCGTTTATTGATGAACACACAATAATACCTACACAGGCTTTTAATAAAGCCACACGTTTACCAGGATTTAGATGTATGCTTAGTAAATTGTAACTTACTATATCCATCCATGTATTGTAATACTTGTTTTGGTTTCTAAAATTTGGTATCATTCAAGGAATTCAAACCACTTTTAAATATTTAGTTTTATTCTGTTTTATATATAAATTTCTTCTGTACATGTGTATATCACTGAATTCCTCCTAAACGGCTGGACCGATTCTGATGAAATTTTGTGTGCGTATTTCAGTAGATCCGAGGATGGTTTAGATTTACAACTGGACACGGTAGGTGGCGCTGTGTTTGACTTTTTAAATTATCAAAGCAGGATAACGCCCGAAGGCACCGCTAGTTTTGTTATATCAATGTAGCAGTCCTTGAAGGATTTTAAATCGCTTTGAAGTAAACATGAGTAATATAATTTAAGTCATTCGCGTACACCTAGTAAGCATTTGGATTGTATGCTATAAGTAGAAAATTATTTGTAGTCCGGTGAAGCTGTTAAGACCTTGCTAGGTCAACAGCGTAATTAGTTCCAGAAAAAAAAAATATTTAGGATAAAAAAACATTATTTATTCATATTACGAATATACAGAAATTAAAAAAAAAAAAAAAAACAGAAATACCGTCAGTGGTTTTACTAATAAATTTTGATTCCCTTCAGAATCAACCTCGACAGTGTAAATTAAATTGAATTTTAAATAAACGCACATTTTTCATTTTATACCTCGTGTGAAAATTTAATGACTTTTCCGCGGGCAGAATTTAATACATATTTTAAATTCATAATTAATGTTATATTCTGAGTGGTTATCACAGTTTTAACTCTCATAAATTGGTTTTTGTGTACGATATAGTTGTTCCGATGGTTTTTGTTGCATTTTTACCATTTCTGATATATTTATTTTGCTGGATTAAATTGAATTATTTCTTAAGCTAATCTATATAAACAAAAACCAATTGTCGATTCATTTAAGCGAATCACTTAAAAATACTGCACCTATTTGGATAATATTTTTTTGTTTGTGCGTGTGAATGTTTGAAATTGATATGGAAACGTGAAAAACGAAATCTCCATATGAAAAAGTTAGTGAGATAGAAGAAACTGAGGAAGTCTTCAAAAATATTGACAGAATTGACGGATTGACGTTTAGTTATTTCATTGAATTATCGTATTGTAAAGAGAAGATTTGGCTTCATCTTCATTTCAGGATACTCAAGCGAAGCTGGAGCGGGTAGTTAGTTTATACTAATATTATAAAGAGGAAAAGTTTGTGAGTTTGTGACGTTGTAGGGGGTAATTTCAGGAATTCGTGGTCCGATTTAAAAAATTCTTTCAGTCTTATATAGCTCATTTATCGAGAAAGGTTATATGTTACATATCATCACGCTGAGACTAATAGGAACGAAACACCAGTGAAAAATGTTTCAAAATCGGATTTTTTTTCCTCTGGACAGCTTCCGTTGCGTGTTAACGTTGGTCCAAAGTAACTATTCCACGCGGACGAAGTTGCGGGCAGAGGCTAGTACTTAAACAAACTAAGTAATTTACATCTGATATCTGAAAAATTAAATAAAATGGCAGAACGGCGATATAATTGGGGTTTTGGGGTGTAAGGGGTGTCGAATAACACCATTAGAAATGAGACACTCAAGCCAACCTCACCTGCACGTGGTGCACCCTGCTGAACAACGAACGAGGCAATGGCGAATGCGGGGTGGTAGGGTTTTAAAATCTGACTGGGCCGCAATCACCATGTATATGGCGAAAAAGCCCGTCATAGTGATACGCTTCTGCGAGTCGCGTTCCGGGATCAGCCTGTGCATATCCAGCTACCGGGCAACTTTCGTCTCGGTACAGGTATCAGTGTGATTCTCCAACGGCTCACCTCCTAAGGGAGCTGCATTGACTCGGCGGCCAGGGAGACTCGTAGGAACGGTTGTTCCGCTGGCCGCCCGCGGTATAGTACAGAGGCCCAATCATGAATAACCACCATGAGAGGCTGCCTCACCATGCCGCGCATAATCTTGGATAGGTTCGTCGTGCCGGGTGGTGACCGGATTTGGGGTCCCGGCGACCTATTCCGAGGGGGTACGGGGGCCCTTCCGTCCGCCGGGTCAATGCAATTCTTGCAGGAATTAGTGAGTCGGTGACAAACATTGAGTACCTTTGGGCTAGGATGAAAGTTGCTAGCTCTTCACGTTTTCATCCTTCAAAAAATCATGACAGCGCAAACAACAGATCAAGGTTCAACAGCGGTGCACAACCCCTACGCCGCTTTTACGATGGAGTTCTGTAACATCCGTGGACTTCATTCTAACTTAAATGCCGTCCATCAACATTTCGAGACAGTTCAACCTGAAATGCTCTTCTTGACCGAAACACAGATTTGTCGTCCGGACGACACATCTTATTTGCACTATCCCGGCTACCAGCTTGAGGAGAACTTTCAAGCTAAAGCCGGTGTATGTGTGTATGTACGGTCGGAGGTGTGTTGTCGTCGTTTGCGCTGCATGGAGGATCCTTCCTTTTCCATCCTTTGGCTACACGTAGACCTGGGCACTCAAAGTCGTATCTACGTGTGCCTCTATAGATCCCATAATGGGGATGCTGAGACTACTCGGCTCTTTGAATACATGAGTAAGGCAATAGACGACGCATAAGAGCAGTTTCCTACTGCGGAATTGGTAGTCTTAGGGGACTTTAACGCACACCACGAAATGTGGTTAGGTTCCTCTAGGACGGACCATGCAGGACGAACTGCCCATGCATTCGCCTTAACACATGACCTGACTCAACTAGTAATCCAGCACACCCGGATTCCTGATATCACAGGTCATGCGCCCTCTTTACTGGACCTTCTATTGACGAGCCATCCAACTGGGTATGATGTGTCGGTCAATGCTCCTTTGGGCATATCAGATCACTGCCTTGTTGTATCATCTGTGCCACGCGCTCAACCTCCACCCACAATAACAATTAAGTGCAACGTTTGGCATTACTCGTCAGCAGATTGGGACGAGATGCGGGATTAAGTCGCTTCCATTCCATGACAGCGACTGTTTCGACGGGAAAGATCCTTCAACGATTGCCGACGAGATCGGAATGGCAATGGAGTATTATATTCCTTCCTCTGAGATCGTTGGTAAACGCGGGGGACGCCCTTGGTACAATCGCGAATGTGCTGATGCTGTCAGTAAAAAGCAAGCCAAATACCGTGATTGGATCAAGGGTCGCGTTAACAAAGATCCTAATATCTTCACCCTGAAAACAGTCTATAATTCTGCTACTAAAGCTTGTAAGAGGGCCTATAATAGAGCGGATGCCCAACGCATTGCACGCTTAGGTCATGAACTCGTAAGTCATCCGACTAACAGTCGAACCTACTGGAGTCTGGCCAAAGCTGTGCAAGCCAATTTTTGTCGGTCAACGTTGCCGCCACTGAGGTACTCTGACGGAACACTGGCCTACGAGCCGTAAGAGAAAGAGAAGACACTATTAGGCAATCTCTTTGCGACGAATTCCTGGCTCGATGATCGTAACACGCAACCACCTACTATTTCATACTGCGATGTCACTATGCCGGAATTACGGATCAGGCAACGTGACGTATTAAAAGAACTACGATCACTCGATGTTCGAAAGGCTAGCGGTCCGGATGGTATCCCAGCGGTTGTTATAAAAAAATGTGCAGCCGAGTTAGCTCCAATACTTACGCACTTATACCGATTGTCTTACGTTTCTGGTGTCGTGCCTCGAGCTTGGAAAGAAGCCAATGTTCAACCGATTCCCAAGAAGGGGGATCGGTCAGATCCTAACAACTAACGTCCAATTGCCGTAACCTCAGTGCTGTGCAAGATCATGGAGCGGATCATCAACACCCAGCTTGTCCGCTATCTGGAAGATCACTCGCTAATTAGCGATCGGCAGTATGGTTTTCGCCAAAACCGATCAACGGGTGATCTCCTAGCTTATGTGTTGCACTGCTGGGGGGAGGCAATTGACAAGCACGGTGAGGCCTTGGCGATCTGTCTTAATATTGCCAAGGCCTTCGATAGAGTCTGGCACCATGGTCTTCTTTCGAAGCTTCCGGCGTATGGACTCCCTGACAACCTATGCAAATGGATTTCTGGCTTTCTGCATGAGCGCAGAATTCGTGTCCTTGTAGAAGGATGTGATTCGCAGCTCATGTCAGTAAATGCCGGAGTTCCACAAGGCTCTGTACTTTCGCCTACTCTGTTTCTTCTTCATATCAATGATATGTTGCCTTTAAGCCATATTCATTGCTATGCAGAGGATAGTACCATCCACGAGTTATATTACAATAAGCCTTCTTGCGGTCAGGGAGAAACAGAAAAGAGACGGCAGGAACTAGTCATTGAACTCGACCAATCTTTGCTTCACATATCAAATTGGGGAACAAGTAATTTGGTTGAGTTCAATGCCAACAAAACACAGGTATGCGCGTTTACCTGCAAAAGATCCCCATTCACCCCCCTTCCAACTCTTCAGAACGTCTCGCTCGCAATGCGAGACAGTCTCAATATCTTAGGCGTAGATATTCGCAGCGACCTCAATCCCAGGGATTATATCCAGAGCGTGATCTCCACTGCGTCTCAGAGACTCGGAATCCTGAACAGGGTGCGACGGTTTTTCACGCCTGAACAACTATATCTCCTTTATAAGGCACAAGTTCGGCCCTGCGTGGAATACTGCTCGCACCTCTGGGACGGTTCGGCAAAGTACCTTTTGGATACCCTGGACAGGTTGCAGAGACGGGCTGTCCGCATAGTCAATGATACAGACGTTACAGAATCTATAGGGCCGCTTCAGTTGCGCAGAGACATTGCCTCACTGAGCGTGTTCTACCGTCTGTATCATGGTGAGTGTTCTGATGAGCTATTCAATCTGATCCCTTCCTCTCCTTTTCATAACCGTACCACGCGCGCTGGTCTTCGGAGCCACAGTTTTACGGTGAATCCTATCTGGGCACGAACTAAAAAGTTCGCTACGTCCTATCTTTGCCGTACCGTGAAGCTGTGGAACAATCTCCCGGCCAGTGTATTTCCTCCTTCCTATGACATGGGGTCCTTCAAGCGCAACGTGAAGAGACACTTACGCAGGCCGGCATGACAGCGGTGACCGGCGATGGATAGTATTTCTCTCGGTGGTCGCCACTGTTTTTGGATTGTACTATGCTTACCATCAGGCATTGTACAGTCACTTTGCCGAGCTACAATAAAAAAAAAAATAAAAAAATAATGATGGCTTAAATTATTAATCCTTGTTAATTCTCGCGTAGTATTAGGGCATGGAAATTGTCTCTGATTGGATTACTCGCATCATATACATGATGACGATTTCGTCACAGTGAATCTATTTTAACTTGACTAGTTTTGGGATCACATAGCTCCTGAAAAGGTGAAAATTGCCGATAGCTTCTAGTACTGGTCGCTGTTCAAACTATACTGCCAATACCGTTAGGTGCAATATCCTATCTTTTCTCGCTATTATAAGCGTACGTTACGTTACGTTGAAATTGACAGTGATTTTAAGCTATTGCATAGCTTCTATCGCGGGCCTTGAGCGTGGAGACCGAATCCAAAAATTCCGTAACGAAAAAACCTAACACCAATCAAGTCTCAAACTTTTGTTTCTTATTTCAGTTATCATAAACCTATTGTTTCAATGATTAATATTCCTGAGTAACCTACATATATTGTAAGATAATAAAAATATTTTGACCAAAAAAGAAAAAAATTTGTTTTCTTATCGGTCACCACGCTCAAAAAGTGTAACTTGAATTAATATCAAAGAAAAAAATAACAAAGGGAAAAAAATACTGCATAAATAACATAAATAAATTTTTAATAAAAAATGCTATGCAATAGCTTTACCGCGGTAGTCCCCGAGTGCCACACGTATTTTTATAATCTCTTCAATTACTTGCATAATTAAGCAGAAATTGTAGATCACGCTAATCGTATGTATTTGTTTAAAGTTTTAAAATCCAAAACTATATGTAATTCACGGAGCTTTTGGCGGGGTTTTGGATTGTGTCCCGTAGTGGATTTCACATTTTGTGCATAATCTTGTGTTAATTACCTCTATATTTTTTAATGTTGTAGATGTTTTACGTAGTCAAGTGAATGGAAAATAATACCTCGGATACTAAATCTGACTTGCCATTAAAACTCCCTAGAAAGTTCTAAAAAGGGGACCACCATATAAAGCTAAAGAGTTTGTTTGTTTGTTTGTTTGATTGAACGCGATAATCTCAAGAACTACAGATCTGATTTGAAAGTTTCTTTTAGTGTTAGATAGTTCATTTATCGAGGATGGCTATAGGCTACATATCATAACGTTTAAACCAATTGGAACTGAGCACTAATGAAGAATGTCTCAAAATCAGGCTATTTTGGAAGCTTTCGATGCGTGTTAATGTCAGTACTATATGCGTTGCCATGGTAACGCGATAACAATCTCTCGCAAATATTTTCATGATTTATTTTGTGTTCCTATTAAAACAGTTAATTCTACGTTATTTTTGTTTCCAATTTTTAATTATACGTGGTACGTTTATATCGCAAACATTTCTAAAGTTTATTTTGTGTCGCTATTCAAAAAGTTTAGTAGTAATAATATTCATCCAATAAGATAGTCAAAGGAATTAATCCATACTGCCAATTCTGAAGTAGTTAATATAGGTAGTTTTTTTCTATATCCAAGATAATGTAAAGGTATAAGCGCCAAATCCTCTATGTAATATTTCGTAAATTTTTATCTTCTTAATTTTCAAGACAACAGAATTCATGCTTCGCGGTATTATTTATCTTTCATTTCATTTATGCACAATAAACGAACCATATTACATAAAACTCTACCAATTTAACACAATATACAGATAAGTAAGACAAGATTATGAATAAAATATAAAATCCACTACATGACAGACTAAAATCCCGCCAAAAACTCCTCAAAAACTTTATTCTACGTTAGTTTTGTACCCAATTTTTGATTTGTGATATATTACGTATAATAAAAGTAAAGTGAGTGTATTTTATATTTAAAATATCCGTGATGCTATAAATATCAACATTTTTTTTTAATTCTGTGTATATGTCTGTTTTTTTTTATTTGTTACGGGTAATCTCCGAAACGGCTGGACCTATTTGAACGGTATTTTTTTTCTTAGAAATGACTACGCTATTGATCTAGCAAGGTCTTAATAGCTTCACCGGACTACAAGTAATATTTGAACGGGAATTTTACGGACAAATAAGTAACTAATTAGCTGTTTTATTTTAAGCTAGCGGGTTCAGCAGACGTTGCCGGCCCTGATAATAAGACAAACTATACCTATACCTTGCCCAATAATCATTTTATATATTGGTGAAAACGGCATGAAGATGCGTTCTGTAGTTTTTGATCTTATCGGGAACAGACATATAGACAGACGTGGAACAGGACTTTTTCTTACACTATGTAGTGATAAGCTGTTATCCGTGCCTTCATCCATGTGAAATTAATCAAAAATATGTTGTTCACTGTAAACATACACGAGCTGTACTGGACTCCAAGATTTTTTTTATACCAAAAGGCAGCAAACAGGCTGACGGCCCACCTGATGGTAAGTGGTTAACGTCGCCTATGAACAACTGTAACACCAAGGGTATCGCTGTTGTAATTGAAAGTCATATGTTTATATGTGATTTAAATTATAGCAAGGTATGATAATAACTTAATTATATCGACACTATGGACATATTATATCTATATAATAAAAGATTTAACACATATTGTTCGAAAATGTATAACTTAATATTTTCATTACTTTCTTATATAGTGTAAGTGGGCACTAAGGGTCATATATAGCAGTTTAAAGTTCCAGTTATGTGGCTGATGATAAATCTCTTCCCATTCGATTCACTATTCGTATTCACATATATAATGTACAAGTAAATGTTACCTGTTACAGTAGATGATGTGCGTGTGATACTTACAAATATTTTTGAAAGAGTATTATTGTAATTTACACTAGATATGTGATCAAAATTTTACATTTATTTAATATATTAAAAAAAAAAACGCGTGCGGAGCCGCGGGCAACAGCTAGTATCTAATAATCTAATAGAAGATAGGTTGCCAAAAATAAAAGAAATAATAACGTAATTTACAACACGAACTTTACCGAAGTTGGACGAAGTTTTCCGAACAACTGACAAACGTCCCCCACAATTTGAAATCCTGACTTATAACGTTGCAAATTGTAACGAACTTTATGGAATGCGCTGTGAAAACTTAATGCTTTGTATATAAGGTTTATTTTTACATGTGTTTACGGCATTTACACGTTGGCAGTTGGTTTTAAACCTTTCCAATGCGCAATGCAGTTTGTTACGCGATGTTCAATTTATGCAGGTGTTAATAAAGTTTGTGTATGCAATTACTTCGCAACATGCACGCTATATTGAACGCCTTTTGAAACTATAATATCGTGTTTGAGTTACTTGAACCATCAATGTAATAAGGATCAGTGTTTTTCAACCTTATTTCTATGTGTTAATCATTATGTTTACTATATTTTACTTCACACGTCAGGTTAAAAAAAATGTTATATTAAGCATTGTTTTTTACTGAATGGACAAATTATGATGCGATCAGATTTTACTATGTAGCTGTGAACCTGAGCGTTTCCCAAATTTGACCCAATTAACTTATACATTTTGGAATGTCTTATCTATCTATCTAATAATCTAATACCTTTAAACGAGAAATTCTTGTATATTTTTATATTTGTATATACTCACGATCTCGGAAACGGTGTCATCTATTTCCGTGAAACTTAGTATGTAGGTAATTTCGGGGACGATAAATGGATTTCGCTAGATTTTATTCATAGAAAACCTAACTGACTAAGTTTTCAGGCAATGAAAAAATATAGCTAGAATATAAAGGTAAATTTCGCTGGCGCTATCATAACAAAAATAGCTCAGATGGAAATTGGTTGCTTCGAAAGCCGTGTAACATCAGTTCGAATCCGAGTGTATATTTTTTTTTTTGAAAAATAATAATTTTGTAAGGCAAACTCTATTTCCGTGAAACTTAGTATGTAGGTAGTTTCGGGGACGATAAATGGATCTAGCTAGATTCTATTCATACAAAACTTATCTGGCTAAGTTTTCAGGCAATGAAAAAATATAGCTAGAATATAAAGGTAAATTTCGCCTGCGCTGTCAAAACAAAAATAGCTCAGATGGAAATTGGTTGCCTTGAAAATCCGTGTAACGTCAGTTCGAATCCGAGTATATATTATTTTTTGAAAAAAAAAAAAAAAATTTTTGTAAGGCAAACTTGACAATTTATTTCAATTAAATATATAATTTCATGATTATAAGAGAGATATCTTTTTTTATATTTTTTTTTGTGAAAAAATTCTAATTTTGTGAGGCGAATCTAACAGTTTATTTTAATTTAAAAATGTTTTTTAAAGAACCGAGCTAGGCTCGGTCGACCAGCTACTTTCATTAAAGCTTCATGTATCTTCTGGCTATATTATTTTTCTACTGGATTAAGTAGAAAGCAAGCATTTTTTTTCCTTAGTGTAATTGCAAACCTTTTTGGAATACTTACCTTTAGTCCGATTATGTTTGCGCATAAATTTCAATGGATCACACTAAAAATATATATCGGTTTTTGTTCTTCGCCTGCATTTTCACAGAGTTTATAATTTATCGTACTGAGGATCATGTAAAGTCGTATTACGATATATATAAATAAATGTTCTCAATTCTATATTTAAATAACTCAAAAACAACACGTATAAATTTAACAAAGCTAAAGTTAACTCAAGAACTTTAAATATATTGTAACTTATAGACGGTAGAACTGAGGGAAACTTTGCCCGCAACGTACTTGAAACTTAAGGAGCGGGTGGGGCAATTTAATTAGACACGAATAACTTACAATTGACTTTTATATATGTAATAGATCTATTTGTACTTATTTAGAGGCACTAGATGAACAGATCTGTTGTAAGAATTGTATATGAAACGTTAAACATTTCATGTTGTAGTATTAATGTTGTGCATTAATGCATCTCTGTTACTGTTACACGCTTATATTAAAAAAGAAAATTGATTCGGTTTTTACGCGCATTGTTTACTTTACTGTTTTGCAATACTATATGTGCTGTTCTGTTACTCTATACAGTAAAATATTCTACACATATCCTATCATTATAAAAGGTTAGATAAAAAATGCTGCTTTTAAAACAGAGTGCATTCCCAAGGCTTTTTAAATTTGTTTCTTAATGTATCATGACACAGGAATTACATCGTGTGTTAGGAAGAATAGTATCATTAAAAACAATGCGATACATTACTGAGAGATATGCTATCAGTCGCCGCGTAGAATTCATATTGAATAGAAAGTATTTTGTCTGATTTAGGATCGCGACAATCTGATAAAATTAGAGCTACGACTTTATTATCTTCTTGGTGGCTGCATTTACTGATCTTCAAAAGGCAGTTATAAGGTTCTAAGTTCGACCATCCTTTTGTTTATCCGATTTCCTACTTAACTTTCTCCACTTTGCCCGGTCTTTGTTGTTTATTTCATCTTTTTGTTTATTATGCGTCAGTATTATTATACCGTCTTACCGCACTTATTACCATTTGATACCATATCATATATAACTTTTATATTGCCATCCAACAGGTGCAAGGCTTTCATTCTGGTGAAGTTATCGGTGCTGTGAACAGTACAAGTACAACTGTATTCACTCCTGCACATCCTCAAGTTGTGGTACGTTACCATATCTAACCTTTAAAAAGGAAATATAGAAAATATAGCATTCCTTAGCATAAAATACATTATATTAAAGTTTACATTGCAATGAGTAATGATTACAATTAAACCATTTAAAAGCTTTATTAGTAATCTTATATAAGGTTATTTAATCTTTGCTACAAACATAAGTTTATCATATATCAAGTGCAACTGCCTACAATACACTATCAGGTGCTTGGTGATAAATTTTGAACTTGACGGTGGCAGCTAGACTTAGAAAAACCTACCATCATACTATAGCTTCATCACGATGGTTTCTTTCACCGACAGCACCGATTCAGTTGCAAGCATTCGAACCCACGTTCGTCGATGTTGTATCGGAATAAGTTATCAACTAAGCCATCATCGCTTTACTATGGACCTTATTATCTCATTAATTATGGTGTTATTATTCTGCGTTCTATTGATTACTGCCATGTTTCTCACAATTGGTTGCACATGTTTACTCCTTTAAGGGGGAGTCCCAGATTAATATTGATCCTTCCGATACTAGCGAGTGAGTTAATGATTGTGTTAATTATTTATGTTCTATAAATTAATCTGTATCTTTTTTTCTACTTGTTTTTTAGTTATCAGGATCAGAACCATCTTGGACAGCATCACTGCTCTGTTTAGGAGCAGTGTGTGGTGCAGTACCCACGGGACTTATATCGGAATATTTTGGCAGGAAGAAAACATTGTTGTACTTAGCTTTACCATTGGTAGTGTCGTGGATACTGATTGCATCAAGGTATGTCATTTAAAAAAAAATCTAAAATGTGTTTCTACTGCAAATCTCTTTTAGTTTGAATTTGTAATTTATCTAAAATATATTACAGATGAAATAGAAGTGATTACATTCATTAGGAATTTTTTATTTTATTCCTTCTTCTTTATACTATTATATAATACATAAATAATTTTATCACGATGAAAATCTTTAACCTTGCTTAAATTTGACAATAGATTTTCTTTATATTGTAGAAAATGTCATATTGTTAAGTTTTTTACTAACAGATCTATAAATTTACGCAACACACTTTTGGTTCTACAAACATTTTGGAGTACAAATTTTATATACTGTTAGCCTTGTATGAGTTGAATGTATTAATGAGATTACTTCAGAAATTAAGAACAAGGTTAAGCATTCTAAGTACTAATGTTTTTTTACAACTAATATGATAAAAACACTTTTATTACAGCCCAAATGTTTACGGGTTGTACGTTGGTCGTTTCGTCGGAGGCATAGCGGTGGGAGCTTTCAGTGTCGCTATACCACCTTACGTTGAAGATATAGCCGAGAAACAGCTCTTGAAAACTTTGGCAACTTTTTACCATGTCCACTTCAGCTGTGGAGTTCTATTCGGGTATATTATAGGTAAGATATATTTTAGAAAATGTGTGACAATTGTAAAAGGAGAAGAAAATATAATTACTCACACAATGATGACTAGATTAGTGAATTTTTAATATCATAAAATAAATAAGGTATGTAACTAGTTAAGTTAAAAATTATTTTCAAAGTAGCAGTCTATGGATACCACTGTCCTTCTGAAAATATTTCTATAGTAATATTTCTATATTTTTCTTTATATATACAAGTATCTGTGTTTAAGACACATTTACTGGACTTTCAATGTGGTCTCTAGTAATTGAATATTCTTTTCAAATGAATGCACGAACTTTTATAGAATATATTATTTGCTTTTCAGGAATGGTAGAAAACACTACTTGGTTATCAGTACTATGCGCCAGTATACCCATCGCCTTCTTCATAGCCTTTATATTTCTACCAGAATCACCAGCATACTTGATGTCACAAGGCAAATTCCATGAAGCAAAAGCAGCTCTACGCTATTACAGAGGAATCGACAATGACATCGACGGTGAACTTAAAGCTTTAAAAGAATATATTAGAAATTCCGTCAAAAACAAAATGACATTCAAGAAATTATTCAGCACTAGATCAACTGTAAAAGCGCTCGTCGTCTCTTTCGGTCTTATGATTTTCCAGCAGTTCAGTGGAATATACCCCATTCTTTTTTACGCTAAAAAGATATTTGTAAATTTTGCGGTATCTTTGAATCCACCGAGTGCCGCTATAATTTTAGGATTCTGTTTAGTCTCGTCGACATATTTTTCAACAATGCTTTTAAAGGTGGTTCGAAGACGGGTCCTCTTAATGTTGTCATTCTTTTTAATGGCTTTGAATTTGGGTGGATTAGCGATATATTATCATTTGAATGCACCGAGTATGTCATCTAATAATACATGGATACCTTTATTCACTTTATGTTTATACGTGAGCGTGTATGCAGCAGGTGTTGGTCCCATACCTTGGTTGATGTTAAGAGAGATTTTCCCACCGAATGTGACGCGAAGAGCAACAGCAATTACCGCAGGCTTTCACTGGCTCTTAGCTTTCGGAGTTACTAAGTTATATAAAAACTTGGAAGACTTGATCAAACCTGGCTGGACGTTATGGCACTTTGCTGTTACTTGCATAATTGGTCTAATTTTTGTATTCTTCTTCGTTCCGGAGACAAAAGGCAGGACTCTAGAGGATATACAAAACGAGTTTGCAGGCATCAGAAAAAAGAAGAAGCATAGACATGTTATAGAAGTTGAGAGCGTTTCGGAAGCTTAAAGACTGTTTTGTGGTTTAAATCAAAATTTAATTTATTTATCAGTATTTATTTTCGATTGGTTTTGTTAACAGGTCAACATGAATTTATTAGTTGAGTTGTTATTTTATCTTACTTTTTGAAAGAAAAAAAGAGTGAAAGAAGCATGTGAAATGTGAATTTTGATTTAAATCAGTTTTTAGTAGATTATTTGTAAAATTTGGGGATATTATGTGTTCACTAATGTTTTACTATTAGAAGTTTATATGTTATATTTATTAATAAACGATTAATGAAATAATTAAATTTCTCTTTACTAGTCTTTCACTAGCAGTTACCTATGTTATTTCTTCTTGCAAACTAGAAGTAACTGCACTGTATCTGAAGAAGAGATGAATACAAAAACAATAGTAAAGTAATTGCAATGAAAATAAAAGTCTGATACACAATGCATAAGCAAAAACAGAGCAGTAGGACATCTCGAGGTCCTAACTAACTCTACTTACCGTATAAAAGTGTGTACCACAAAACGTCTCCCGAATAAGTAAGGAGGTTGTTTCAGCGAAAAATTAGCGATGCGGGGTGTACCAGGGACTAATAAAGTTTTGTGGGTGAAGCTCGCTCGCATACAAATCAAGTTTGGTTTACTTTACCTTCTTTGTTTTGAGATCTGTTTTATTATCGTATTCATTTTGTTAGATATCACGAAAAATGCCTATTTCATATGCTTCTAAATCTTTCATTTATAATGATGGAAAGATTAGAACAAGATTTTACTTTGTATTCATGATGACTTCAGCTTCTAAATGGGCCTTTTAAGTTAGGAGTTTTTGGCGGGATCTTCAAATGTAATTTATTTATTTATTTTGAGATTTACTTATTTAGATAAAATATTAAAACTAATTGATACTCTTAAATCATATTTTAAAATATTAGGGATATCACAAAGTAACAGAAAGAAAATAAAAATGCTTAACCAATTAAAACTGTACATTTTGTGAATAGACTGATATGCCTTTATCACTGTTTTGAAATGATTTCGTTTAGTTGAGAAAATGTCGCATGTTTTATGGAATGAGTTATATGACCTAGATATTCTGTTGACCGGAGAGTAAAAGCCTAAGTTAATACATGAATGAGAAATGTAAAATGGGACATATTTATTAGATCTCGGAAGCTTGGCAGGAATATTAAATTTGAAGTAATTAGTAACGGTTATTCGTGAATAGTCAATTTTGTCATGAAATATATTAAATAAAAACATAAGTTCTAATATCACTCTTCGATTATTTAAAGTTTTGTTTGAAGTGGTTTAGACGATCATAATATTTTGCAATTTTATTGACTAAATTGCAATTGTAACAAAGATGCTATAAAAATCTTTTCTTTAATCGTTCTACCTTTTTATATAAAAATATCATAATGCGGATTCCATTCCATTTTGGGGTGTAAGGGGTGTCGAGTAACATCTTAAGACTTGAGACACCCAAGCCAACATCACCTGCACGTGATGCACCCTGCTGAATAACGAACGAGGCAATGGCGAAATCAGGGTGGTAGGGTTTTACAGCCCGACTGGGTCGCAACCACCATGCATATGGCGAAAAAGCCCGTCATAGTGACTCGCTTCTGCGCGTCGCGTTTCGGGATCAGTCTGTGCATATCCAGTACCGGGTGACTTTCGTCATTATGGCCGGCATGACAGCGGCGACCGGCGATGGATAATCTGTCTCTCGGTGGTTGCCGATGTTTTTGGATTATACTATGCTTAACATCAGGCATAGTGCAGTCAGTATGTCGTACTTCGATAAAAAAAAAGATTAGACTGCAATATTCTAAATTAGGTAATGTAGTGAATGTTATATTTTATTCATAATCTTATGTTCTTTGGCTCTATGTATTGTGCTATTCGTAGCATTTTACGTAATATAGTTTGATTACTGTACACAAGTGAAATGGCTGGAAGATAATACCACGGAGCATGCATTGTAACACCACAAAAACTTTCTGGAAAGTTCTAAGAAGACCCAACAACTTGTTAGAACATTGAAATGATCACAAAAAACTTGTAGCATCATTACCCACTCGAATGGCAGTAATAATCTACTAAAAGATTAGTTACCAAAAAAAAGTTAGTCAGTAATGTTTATATTGTCTTACCTTTCCATACTAGGGTCACAGTTCAGTGGTCGCAGCCTATAGTTCCCACATTTTACATTTCAAAACAAAGGTTTCGGTAAATGTTTATACAAGATATTATACTCCGGTAAAATCATTTTCATGTAATATTTTGATCCTTGTAATACCAACTTTTATATTGGACGAATTCACAGCGATACGATTTGTCGTGATGTAAGTTTATGTCACTTTATGTGATAATTGTTATTACGTTTCATAGATTAATAATTGTTTTGTGTTCTAAGATAAATTTATTACTTTGATATCTTGATGAGCAGAATTAGCCTTGGATAAGAAAGAATATTGATTTAATGTTCTAAAATCATATGACATGAATCTGGAATTTACAATTTCTACACAAAGTAAATATAAATGACTATGTAACTAAAATATATGAAAGGAGTTCTAAGGTCTTTTTATTCATCATAGTTATTTATGATTACTAGTTGTATCCGCGGCTCTGCATGCTTTTTTAAATTGTATTAAAGAATTATAAACTTGTGAGACCATGTACAATTTTAGAAATGCTCTTTAAAAACAATTCTAAGTACGACACGCACGCACGCCACTTACAGTAGTATGTAATGTGTACAATAGATATATAAATACTAACAATATACCTAGTGAGGTTTACCATTAGCAACATATTTGGGATTTTAACCCATCATATAACTATCTTCGTGCTCACTTACACTGTGTAAGGAACTAATGAAACATTAACTTAAAATATTATCATAAAGATTTACATTTACATTACTTTGTCATTATAATTACGATTTTGTGTCTATACAAAAAATAAAAGCATTTTTTTTTTATTGTAACGCGGCAAAGTGACTGCACTATGCCTGATGGTAAGCACAACATTGCGGATAATGCCACGCTTAACAGCTAGTCTAAATTAAAATAGACTGAATTACTTGTTATGATGCTCACTATCTGCTGGTGAAAGTTTCGTGAAAATTAGTCCAACCGTTTTCGAGATACCATTGCGGACAAAGCTGCGGTTAACACTTAGTCTAATTTATGTCACCCGCTGTAATATTAGCTATCTGCCAGTGAAATTCTCGTCAAAATCGGTTCAGCTGTTTCGAAGATTACCCGGAACAAACAGACAGATAGACAGACAGACAAAAATTTTAAAAATTGCATTTTTGTTATCATAATTGTGTATACTTTCGTCCCTAATTAGTGAAAAATATTATTTTGTTGTTACATACAGACACTTCATTTTTATTATATGTATAGATTACACAGTTAAGATCTGAGTTATTACTAAATATATATTTTTTTATTTATAGTTAATACTAAAAATATTTATTTTCGATATCCCAAGATTTGAGCCTCGGTGTGAGCTATTAAAACACATTGACTAATTGGTTTTTGGTAATTGAATTTATTGACAGTAAAAAAAAGTGTGTGTGTATATTTATGTACACGCGTTAGAAGTTTTACTTCTTTGGTTTTATAAATCTTTTCAACGTCTACATTTACGTTTGTAGAAAAATCGACATTAACAATAAAAAAGGTATTCAATGTATTGAAAGTTTTTTTTACAAAGAAATACAAACAACAAATACGAAGAAACGAAATGTTGAAATTAGCTATAATTTCAGAGTATCGGATTTTCGTGACGGTGCGCGCGCGCATCCTAAAATTTACTCTCATCATTTTTCTCTAACGCGCCAAAAGAAAAATCTTAAAAAAAAGTTTAATTGAGTCGGTACAAAATTAGCTAGATTCAATTATAATCGTTGATGTAACAAGTTTAATTTTTTTAAGCTTTCCAATGTTTATAGGTGTTACTAGTTCAAATTATTTGCCGTTCATAAGATTTCTTTTTTTTTAAGATATTCATATTTTACATGTAAAAAAACTGACGATAACGGGACGCCTGGCAGATGTGACACATCAAAATTGTTTTGTATAAGTTATATGCATAAAAGACCAGGGGGCCTAACCAAGTTGCTTATTTACAATTACTAATGCAAATAGAAAACGGAAAAATGTATGGAGATGACATATCTGAACGCTATATAACGTGATTTCAAGTCACTACTAAATATAAAAATAATTACTATTTATTTGTTTTATTACACAAATATCCTTTTAGTTTTTGTTACAAAATACAAAAATTCAACTAAGCGTAGGCGCCGTGTATTTGACGGCATTTATAAAAGGTCGCATACGTCGACGGCGCATGTCGCGTAACACTAGTAGAATGACTGGGCGAAAAAAAAATTAGAATCTAATGTTTATACAGATTGGGTTGCAAATGTTTTTGATTATTTTGTTAATAGTGCAAAGTTCGTGTTTTGCGTCGCCACGTCTCGTCAGGCCAACAATCAGATTTACCCTCGCCTATAGATGTTTCAGAGCAAAATCTGAAGATCTTGAAAAATACCGTAAAATATTAGAAACGGCCTACATTGCATTTAGCTAATTTTGAAACGTAACGACACAATTAATATACTTGTAATAACATTAGTTTTATGTCGTAAAAAGGTTTTTTTTTATATATTTTTATTCTATATGTTCTTTCATGGTTCTATCAAACTAAGTTTTAAGAAGAAACCATAGTGCGACCATGCGAATAGTATAATGTATATTAATAAATAATAAAACTATTTCCCGTGTCATGATATATAGACAAATGGATAAAAATTATCAACTCATAACTCAATATCGTAATTGCATCGTATCGTCAGATCTAATAGCACATGATAGTCCAAAAAAAATAATTCGAAGGAAACTTTTCAGGTCACATATTGATTTCCCAAAGGTTCAACCTCTAAGCAAACGAGGTTTTAATATTCCGACCTCGTTCCAGCCGACCACACACAAATATTAAGATTTGCATACAACTGACACGTGAGTTTCTGAGTCGGTAGGTACGAATGAATTCTAATATATATATATATATTTACGAATGAAGCTACAATGTGCAATGTAGCGTGCATTTATGTGATAAAATGAAGCGATTATTGCTGTAAGTCTGACTGTAGAGCCTGAGCTTTCATTCGAATTTTTATTGAGCCTAAAGAACAATGAACAATGTTAAAATATTCAGTAATATAATACAGTAAACTATTGTTTAGAATACCTACATATTACAAAAAGAAACAGTAATCATCCTTTTATATTGAAATTACTGTTTCCGCCTTTGTGTGGCAAAGTAAATTAAATGTGTTAGCCCAAACTGAATTTTATATATTAGTCATTGACGGTATCTAACTCAGTCATATAGTATAAAATAAGCAATGTAATGTTTAAAAAAATAATTAAAAATAACCCTTCAGGATTTTTTTATACTTCACACGAGTAGAACCGCGGACAGTTATAGAAACATTCTTGAATCAAAATGAAGTCGTAAACAAATAAAAGTTAAATTATAATTCCACCAAAGAATACTAACGCAAAGAGTGCCTCAATAAATACGTTAACTTTATACAGCAAGAAAGGAAAGTTA
This sequence comes from Antheraea mylitta, assembly GCA_014332785.1. Classification (NCBI taxonomy): domain Eukaryota; kingdom Metazoa; phylum Arthropoda; class Insecta; order Lepidoptera; family Saturniidae; genus Antheraea; species Antheraea mylitta. The sequence goes on along the minus strand of JACEII010000151.1, from coordinate 157,990 downwards.
TATTTAAATGCAAAAGAAAATATGGACTTACACCTGCTTTTCATTTAGAAAAAGCAAAAACTTTTTACTGGGAGAATATTCTTCTTGAATTTTGATGAGCGATGGTTACAGCGCGACGCACGGTTTTCTTGGATTGCTAACATGCTTTTGGAATGTTTGCATAACATGGATAATTTTTTTAATCACCATCACCACCTATAAAATAGTTGCTGTTGTAATATATTAGGTCTTTACCTATGAAATTGACGTTTTGCAAACGTCATTGATGCATCTTTGCCAACGCAGCGGCAGTTTGTTGATGCCCTTGTTAAAGAAATCAGCTGGACGGGAAGCAACAAATTCTTTAAAGGCATTTTGTGCTGCCTCTCGGGTATTTAATTTTTTTCCCGCCAAGTAGTTATCCAAATTCTGGAAAAAGTAGTAGTATGTAGGCGCAAGGTCTGGTGAGTAGGGAGGATGACGGAGAACTGCCAACCCCAGTTCTTACAACTTGGAGATCGTCTGCTGTGCAGTATGAGGTCGCGCGTTGTCGTGCAGGAGCAGCGGAGACGAGCGATTGACCAATGCTGGTTAGAGATGTGAAACAAATGACTATTTTTGGAAAAGAATTCCGTGTTTTTCAAATAAAATTAATTTGAAATTAGAATTCTTAGCCAAACAAAAATTATTTTGATTTCAAATGCCAGTACTACAGAACGGCAATTTCATAGATAAAGACCTATTATATGATATACCCGATGTTTTATGATAGTATTCGTTACTTAAATTAAGATTGTAGCTTATGTTATTCGAAATAATTTTTTATGACAAACTTGGCCTTATATTTATAATAACAACAACAAAGAAATATAAATTGTGTTATAATCAGGTTATTTTTCTCGAACTGACTACGCTATTGACCCAGCAAGTTCTTAACAGCTTCACCGGACTACTAATACGAGCGCTTAGGGCGCTCAGCCGATTTTATTTGACCACTAGCTCATGGGTGCACGGCATACCTCGGCGTGGGCTGTTGTCTGATACGTGCAATGCGCGACCTATCTGAGCCGGAGCTAACTATTGTTTTATTGTTATAATCACTAACAAATAATTAGGTGCGACGAGAAATATGTCTAATGGAAAAATCATATAAAAACAAAATAAATATGACAAAAATCAAGTCTATTTTGTGGTTACATGTCAACGGCACATTATAATAAGGTACTATCATTTTTATTCGTCAAATAAACCAACAGTATGTCATAATGAACGAGGTACATACGTTATGCGGAGATACTATATCTTCTTAGTATTCCGCGGTTTATCCAAAAATCCTTTTGACTGCTAGTAGATTCAGTCAATGTCGACTTACTTATAAAATATTCCATTTCTAAGGCGCGAAATATTGTAATACCTCGAGAGCGGAGCATTGCGATTTACTTATCGCTGAATGTGAAATAATATGGCTGTGATGAAGAACGTCATTTAAAAGAAGTACCTCTGGAGGGGTTATGACGGAAAATTGTAATGAATCATGTTTCTTTATGAAACACTTTTCTCGAAATATGCAAAATTCTAATATAAGGTAACACATAACACTCCGTACTATTTTGATTGGGAATAACTTTTGCATTACTAAATAAAAACTTACAACTAGTTAGCTGAGTATTTGTTGATTGTTCGGCGTAGCCAATCTGAAGCGAGCAGACGTAAACTAGTTAGGAGTAATAAAACATTTAGCAAATTATGGTGTTATTGTTGATATAAAACAAAAGTTTTATCTAAATGTTTTAATATGAAAATATTAGATTTTATTTTATTTAATACACCACAATGTTCGGTAACAGTACGCAAAAAATATCTAGCTACAAGTGGTAAACTCTCGATCTAATTTTATACCATGTATAAATTCGATAGGTTAAATGTCAGTTCAGTTCCTCAAATGTCGCTCTCAAGTTTATTTTGAATTAAAAATTGATTCAGATGCTTGTGTTAACATAGCTGAGATATCTGTGGATGGCGGTTTTGATTTGCTCGTCAGATTCCTAGGTCCGCGTAGGAGTGAAGTGGTCGTTCGATATCGACTGGCATTTGCGGCTTCTCTGGTAATATTACCACATGATATTAAATATATAATATGAGTTTTGTCAACCGTGTTATTAATAAAAACCATGGCAGCACTAGAAATTTAACTATTTATTTCAGTGATAGTGATTATAACTGACTGACGGACTTAGAACAGGACCACGTCATTTGTGATATTATTAAAATATTTCTTGTGATAAACCTTGTCAGAGACTAGGTGTGTCCACTACTATTTCCTCGTGGATTTAATGAAATAAAGACTTAATGTTATTCAAGGATGCTTTATGATTTTCTTGTTGAGGTTCTATCGTAGACGCAGTACTTTACCAGTGGTGCCTGTTCAAACAGACAGACAGACAGATATTTCCAAAAATGATTGAAATGTAATTTAATAACTAATTTCTAGACACCGGCAACTTTTTTTTTTCAAACAATCTAATAATCACAAATGTTAAATTATAGAAATCTATATTATTTGTGTAAGATAATAAACATGTCTTTTGATGCAATTAAATCTTTATATTCGACTGAGCTTTGACGAGAAATTAGTGTTACAAATACACCGGTAGACTGCGAGACTGTATCAGTTAAAAGTTTAAATTCGAAACTCTGGTAACTTTGTAGTTCCGGGCTGAGCGAACTCCGGTCCTTAGTAATTGACAACAAGTTACAAGTTGCAAGACTTTGGACTGTATGATATCGATTTTCAGTTACAGTTTGCACTGGTTTAATGATATTATGAATTAACTGTACATATGCTTTGAGGAAGTTTAAAGGAGGGAATTTACTTATTAGATTTACTTTACCAGCATCTGACTATGGTATTAATTGCCTGGTGATTGGTTCTTCTAAATTGGCCTGGCTAGCTACCATCCTCAAGTTGAAAAGCTATCACCCTTCTCTGTGTCTCCACTAAAAACTAATCTATGTTTTATAAAACTATTTATCATGAAAAGATAAACCAGATGGAGTCTCTTGCCTGTTTTTCTTTATGACTGGGTTTATTTGTCCGAACCAGCGGTAGCTTTGACATTCATAAGCGCTTTCTCAGGGCCTTATTTGAATAAAGTACTTTGGATTTTAGCTGCACTTGGGAAGCAGACAAGCGTCTTTAGAACTACGTCATTTTTTTACATCAGTTGAGATTTTTATCGAATACACATACTGTACAAATACCTATCAAGTATTAAAAAAGTATTAAAAAAGATGTTTTGCAATGAATAAGTATGATATGATAGATTAATTGACGAATGAGAGATACCAGAATAAACACACTGGCCAATTGATTTTTAAGTGTGTGCCATGACTAGAGAAAAATGAAAAACAAACGGTAACAATAAAACCTGTTAATGTACTGCTTCATAACGAATTCGTCTAATGGTGTTTATTCCATCAGCTCCGTGTAATGGCCCATGAAAATGACCGTAATCAACAAGGGTAAAAATAATTGCCACGATTTTCCTTTCACCGATATAAATAATTCTTTTTTTTGTGTTTGCGTTATCTATAGCCATTAGTGAATGACGAACTGTATTCTTTGGTGTATATTTCATAGAGTTTTACTGTAGCCTGCTATTATTATCGAGTATTAACTACTTCGAAATGAATTATGAATTTATTCCTTTTTTATTTGTTCACAAGTTTTTCCTTTGAATAAAATCACTTAAGAGCTAAAATAAAAGATGGTATCCAACTAAGCTCACAATAGAAACTACCCATTGCAGTAGTCGCAGTAATAACTGTTTAGCAACGACTTTCAATCTAAGAAGAGTAAGTTAAATGAGACACAATGTCTATTTGACAAATATTAAAAAAAGTCTTTTAAAGTTATGACTTACCTCAGGTATACGTTGTAATAATACTATCTGGAATTTCGTTGCATGTATGTGGGTAATGTTTGTAAGATGCATAAAAAAAAAAGAAAAAAAAGTTAAATGGCAATTCCAAAGAACAGACGAGAAAGATACCTTACCATACAATTATGAAGAATCGATAAATATTATTTTACATAAAGAAACAGTTAAGATTCTCAAATCATATTTTATGGAGAAGTCAACAATTTTTGTTGAAAATTACTTCGATGTCTGGAGGTTCGAATCGCGGTGTGTATCAACGATTTTCGGGAATCACGTACATTTACTAATTTAAATTGGTAACACTATAGGCTGACAACAAGGTAAAACATCACAAGGAAACTTGAAACTAAGAAATTTTCTTGTAGTACCACTGTATGTGGTAAAACATAGAACTGTGGGTTTCTCAGAGTTTAAAATCGCCGATACGTAGTGGGTTTGCTTGGTGATTATGCCCATACTTTTGGGAAGAGGTCTATAGCACTGCAATTGATCTCTTATAGGCTATAATGGTAATGATGACTGAATATATACTACGAAGGACGCGTTTACAAGTTATTAAAATACCATACAACTGACTATTTATTTACTTTTGACTACATTATGACTAATATCTTCACCTTATAATGGAGTTTCCACAAAAGCAATGTTAACAATAGTAAAACACCATACATCGTTAGGGGTGAACTTTTACCCCTCCCGTCTTACCACTTACCCCTATTCTGGTATAAGACCGTGAATGAAAATGAGATTTTAACGAGGGCCCAAGAGCTCGATCTTTGGACACATCCGACACCCGAGCCGTATAATTACGGTAGAATTGCCCTTTGTTCTGAATCGCTTGACGGATAAACTGGATTTTAATGACTGTAATGAACCGGTCCGTTTTACTCCAACGATCTGGCAAATGTTATATTTTTTTAACGTCCATTTAGTCGAGCCATTGGATTGTCTTCAGTTATATTTTAATGTCTAAAGGCTATTTATTATAGGATGAATCAATATTTGAACGATGCAGACGTTTGGTAATGATTTTAGTAACGATTTCAGTGCATCCACCAAAACGGAATGTAACTATCTATGTTTGTAAATATATATATCATATATATGATATATCGTTCTATATACGAGCGCAGATGTGACATGTGCTACCTACCTACAGCCTTGTTTACGCGGCGCCGTCTCAAAAACATATGTGTAAACCCCTTCGCTGTTTGAGGATTTGGATATGGATATATATATATATATACATCATACAAAATAAACTAGATCCAGCTTCTTGCCAGTTCTTCTCGATGACTAACTAAGTAGTTCTACAAGCCGGTGGTAGATATGACGTTCAAAAGCGCGTTTTCAGAGCCTAAATTAAATAAAGTATTTTTGATTTAAATATACAGATAACTTAAAATAATTAAAAAATATATAAAAAGTAATTATATATACAAAAAATGTTGAGGTAATCGGCCGTTAGGAATAAACTATAAATAAACCTTAATTGATTAGAAAGCACTAGACACAAGCTAATTTGGAAATGACTCTAAAGTAAAACTAAATAACCAGTTGTAAAGTTGAGGAGAAATGTTCCATAAATTGAAACTCTTGGTTCTGTCATAAACAGAAACAGTTTGATCTTTGGCTTGCAATGAAACAATTCAACAAGCCAATTCTATGAATTCTTTAACCTATTGAAATCGCGTATTGGCGAGTGGCATGGGTTGTATTTTATTCCCATAATTTATATTAACAAGAACAAAGATGGGAGCAAAACCTAATAATTAATTCCTTGCGTTCCTAAGATAGAATAAGGTTTTTTTCCCAAATGGAAACGCTGTTGACCAGGAAAGGTCTTTACAACTTCACCGAACTATAACGATAGGATAAGAAGATGTTAGTTACTCTTCTTTTAATTATTTTCCATTAACATATTTCCACATTTTTAATGTTTAGTCTTATTTCAATTTCATCTTAAAAGAAATATTTAGAATGTTAATATCAAAGTGTGTTTCTGGTGGTTTAGAAATAAGGGTAAGTTATATCTTCTTTCGATATTTCATCTCATCTGCTTCATTAACGGTTACAGTGGACTCGACTCGACTACTATTTAAGTTGCTTTTAGTTTTCAATAATAAGTTGTTAGCAAGTATTTCCAGCTACAATTTGTCAAACACTTGATTGTTAATCTCAGGACGTTTAACGGACTTTGAAATTACCACGACTCTTTGACTTGCATTTAAATCATGCTTTTTATTTAATGCTCATGTATAAAAGGGAAAGAGTACTGAATCGTATGAGATTGCGAACACTCTTCGCTTCCTTTATATTGTTAATTCTAAATTATCTCTGTTCGAAAACAACAACAAAAGTGGGTAAGCTGAGGAAATAAAATGTATATTTTTCTTTATTACGTAAATGAGAAAGAAAAACATGTTTATGTATAAATAATTACAAATGTCCTTAAATAACCAGATCCTCAAACAGCGAAGGGGTTTACACACATGTTTTTGAGACGGCGCCGCGCAAACAAGGCCGTAGGTAGGTAGCACATGTCACATCTGCGCTCGTATATAGAATGAACAAGTTAGGCGCGGACGTAGAAATAAACCATCGAATTTTGGATGCGGCATTCGTATTATTTTTTTGTTATTAATAATTTTTATCAAGCAGAGTTCCAACCAAATTATTATTCTTCAATGAAATCATTGCTTCCGCTTGGATACTAAGACATTTCGTCTTTCTGAGATTATTAATTATGATATAATTCATTTTTGTGGTTGTAGCTTTCCGCCTGGAATTGCATACGTATATAGTAATATGTCTGCACCTACATTAATTATTACTAGTTGATTTCATTCCTTTTACGGGGGAAAAGTTAAATCTAAAATTAGTAATAAAAAGTACAGCTATAATTTCCACGTATTTTTTAACGATTTCATTTTGCTCTGTCGTTTTATTAGTTACTAGCTGACCCGTGCAACTTCGTCTGCACCAAATTGGTTATCACTGGTTTCAATAGTATTTTTAAACGCAAAAAATTGAATAAAACTGTTACCCGATTGCAGCCACAACTACCGTTTCCAATTGTGAATCCAAACTATCCACGGATTCACTGAAACATATACCGAGATTAAATGTGATTTTTTTTTAATAAGCCTAATACCCGTTCGTAGCATCATCTACCACTCCGTTGTTTATATTCCGGTGAAGCTGTTAAGACCTTGCTCGGTCAATAGGGTAGTCATATCGAGAAAAAAAAATCATCTACCAGGATCAATTAAGATAAAAACTAACCTACATAAAACTAAATACACATCTCTACCACTGACTTTGTCATAACTATCTTCAACTTGTATTAAAACCTTTTTATACCCTACTGTATTAAAGAAAAATATATGAACACCGTATCGAAGCGTCAAACATCGCGGCGAAGCGTCGTCGACTGTCACTTGCTTGAAACTATTGTCTAAGAGTTATAAACTGTTTCGAAAACGTATTTTAAATATGTTTCCAATATATATTTATAAATAATCTCTGTACTACTCACAACATAGTACCTATCACCTTTTGGTAATTTATCAATGTTGATATGTTTCTATTGTAGATTGTTCTACGTTGTTACACTAAATATTTGGCATTAAATTTATATCGTGTTTTTTTTACTAACTTTGAAACGTTATTAAAATGGAATTATTATTGAAAGATATTTTTGGTATTGACAATACTGTGCTTGATGTTTTTTTTTTTTTTTGGAAATAAAAATAAAAGTAATCTTAACCCATGTTAGAATAGCAGTAATTTTATTAATATTATATTTCGATATTAATAAGTACAAATTTCAACTTTCACACTAATTACTGAATTAGTGTGAAAGATTTAATTTTGTTGTTTAGATGTTTAATACCTGTATTAACTGAATATTTAGACCAGTCTATTGCTATAAAAATAATATGTGAATAGAATATAGCTATAGGTATAATTTAGTGCAGTACTGGCTGCACGATAAAGATAGTGATAATTGTAGCAACGTATGTTATCGACGCATTTTTTTTTTAGAAATGTATACACTGTTGACCTGGAAAGGTCTTTACAGCTTCACCGAACTATTGAGGCGAGTGCTGAAGGCACTCAACCGACTTGGGATGTTTGGGCGACCAACTCAAGGGTACACGGCATACCTCCGCTTGGGCTGTCGCCTGTTTTGTGCAAAAATCGCGACCTATCTGAGCTAACCTAAGCTAAGCTATCTAGATATACGTATATAAGTTATTGAAACATGCATGTGTACCAAGCATGCGTGCCTCAACAACTCCTATATGTATTTTGTGTCAGAACTATATAGTATAGGATAGGGGAAAATAAGGGTAGAACTCTTTGTTGTGTGTTTATTTCTCTGAAAAAGAAAAACAGCATGTAAGCGTGTAGGCGTGCACGTGTGTATAGGTGATGTGTGTGATGTTGTAGCAGTGATGTAAAGTTTTGTATCACTGTATCACGTGAGTAGCGTACTCAAGGGCTCCTCGCAGAGGGAACGGACCTAGGCTTGAGCCGTTGCCGAGCGGTGCCTAATCTGGTGTGCGGGAGCGAAATTTACCCCCAGACCATGGTGGTGTGATAGTGATTATGGGGGGTGGACGTGAACACGCTTTGTTTGAAGAGACAGGCTGCTACTGATCTTTCGCTGACATGATTGCATCAGGAGGGTCGGTAAGAATGTGTCGCGGTCGTTTTCTATACTGCGCAGCGTTGGGTACGGGTTCATAGTTCGTGGCGGATACCACTAAAGGGCTGGTATGATTCGCGGCTTTTTCGAAATAACTACGTGTGAGTGATTTTATATACGCCCAGACAGAAGGCATCTCCGGGTCCCTATGGAGATCCTTATTCCGGACGTACCATGGGGCACCGGTTATTTTACGTAGGGCTCGGTTCTGGAGAACCTGCAACTTTTGAATACGATTTTGCACATGTGCAAAGACCGAACAACTGTACGTCATAATCGGACGGATGCAAGTTTTATATAAAGTGAGTTTATGTCTGGGGGACATTTTACTATTATGACAAAGCAAATGATAGAGATGACCATAACGGCTTTGTTTTACACTCTATCTGTGTGTGAATCGAAATTTAAGTGTTTATCTAAAGTGACACCGAGATATTTATCTCGCTGTCTCAAGCTATTTCGGTTTCGTATAGCCTGGTGGTCGACGACGCATATTTTTAAAATGGCGTCAATCTCAAGTCACACGTACATACCTTTACGTTTATCGTTGTTTCATTGTATATGGTGAAATCTTAATATCAATAATGTTTAATAAAATGAAATTTGTTCTTTGCTATGGAAAAAATATTGGTTTAAAATTAATTATTTTTATTTATAAAATATATCAGCGGGTATACATATATGATTGTTTATAAAGAAATGTTTCTGACTGTGATAAATTCAT
>JACEII010000151.1:115004-142969 GCA_014332785.1 Antheraea mylitta | reverse complement strand
GCTTAAAACATGGCGGCGCCTTTAACAATCAGCTGTGTGCTAGAGATCGGTGTGTTGTTTAAATTCGTATAAATTATGAAATCTTTTGGAATGCATTCTTTGAATATATTGTAGTGCGCTTAGAACGAAAAGTGTTGTTGAAACGATATAGGTAAAATAATATTTATATATCTATACATATAAAAATGAAGTGTCTGTATGTAACATCAAAGTTTTAAAAAATCATTGAACCAAATTCGATCAGATTTTATACGACCTTGAAGTCCTTGTTGAGGCCTCGCTATATCGCCGTGGCTAAAACATAAAAAAAATACTACGTGACGACACAATAAGGGACTATTTATTAAACAAAGGGCCCCATACAAATATTTACTTTAAAGTACTTAGTTCTAGTTGTATGAAGTCATTGTTTATGTTTCAATTGTTTTAGTAAAAGAGATTCAAATTAATAAGGTATAGTAATTATGTGAGATTATTAATATCTTACGTACCTATCCATGAATTCTAATAGGGCTGCATACTGTTCTGGGCTTGCACGAGATCTTGAATCCATTATTAAAAATAACTTAAAAAGTTCATGAAAACACACACTAAAAAAGATTACACTTATTTATAAATTATCTAACTATACACTGTGAGTCACAGTAAGATAAGATCTATTAACTTTAGAAAGCACAAATAAAAGTTTTAAAATTAATAAAAACACGATTGTGTACTCCAACTGCTTAGAGGATATTGTACGTATTTCGCGCGATTTTGTTTACATTACCAACTGACGTTTGTGTGATCGCTCACCATAGACTAAAAACAGTTTTTTATCCATCGGCATTGTAGTTTGAGCGATCGGCATGAATGTGTCATCTTGGCTACCAAACTATCTCTTTCTACTAGCGCTACCTTTTAAGCGATAGCGATTTTAGATAGAGAATAGATTCGAAGCGTTTGCAACTTGGTTAGGCCCCCTCAGATTACTCATTGTTATTTAACATTCGTCATTTAATATGAAGTGAAATTGTGGTCAAATTCTAGCCTATAACTTATACAAAAAAAAAACATTACTTATATGTAAAACGTGTGAATCGTGTCTTAAATGTCTTGACATAACAACGTTTTCTTTTACTTCGTTGTAACAGAAATTTATGAAAACTCTTCTAAAACTACATCAGATTCCATTTCCAAAACTTTTACCATAAACCATGCAACATTTTTTTCATTATCAGCAAGAAAATATTATTCTCCTTCGAGGCAGCACCGTGCCCCTTTGAAAACAGAGATAATTAAAAATAATAATATTCACCGAGAACCTGAAACAACTGCGAGCCGCTCGTAAAATAAAACTCAAGTGTCTGGCAAACATCTTCAGAGATGGGAACGTTTAAAAACCTGGGAGATCGTTCAAACTTCAAAGTTAGTGGCTAATAAACTTTACGGGGTCCCGCATACAATTCTAGAAATTATATATGATGTTACGCTTCTTAGAGAAGTCCCTTTTTAAACAATCCATCATCTGAGAATAAGAGATGACAAGAAATACTATATCATCGTATCTCAGCTTTCTTACAATTTACATCGTGGCCGAGTTTTATGGAAATATAACCTTAAGCTGAATCATCAAGCATTTAGAGGTTCATTTTTATTTGATTACGCTATAATTAATTACTCATCTGATGCTATCTACGATAAGATCTAAAGTGGTTACACTCTAAATTTAGGAGGAGACTGCATCCCAATTGCAACTATCAGATCACTTCAACTGGTGCAAGAGATCTTCAGCTTGAGGGTGGTAGCTAGCTACCTGTATTTAGAAAACATCCTACTATGGTAGGGACCATGTTGTGGTTTCATCACGATATTTTGCTTCACCGCACGATCCAACTCAATTATGTCAATTTAGTTAGTCATCTAGACTTAACTTGTTATTATTTCAGGCTGTATCATTACTCAGTATCAAATAAAATTGAGATGAAGCGTTTTATCCTTACTAATATCATAAATTCTGACGTGAGTTTCCTCATTCATTTGCTTATTTGTTTGTTTGCTTATGTGTGTGTTTGTTTGTTACACTTTTTTTGGGGTGTAAGGGGTGTCGAATAACATCATAAGACTTGAGACACCCAAGCCAACCTCACCTGCACGTGGTGCACCCTGCTAAATAACGAACGAGGCAATGGCGCAAGCGGGGTGGTAGGGTTTTACAGCCCGACTGGGTCGCAACCACCATGTATATGGCGAAAAAGCCCGTAATAGTGATTCGCTTCTACGGGTCGCGTTTCGGGATCAGCCTATGCATATCCAGCTTATTACAGGCCGGCATGATAGTTGCGACCGGCGAAGGACAGTGTGTCAATCGGTGGTTGCTATTATTTTTGGATTGTACTGTGCTTACCATCAGGCATAGTGTAGTCACTTTGCCATGCTAAAATAAAAACTGCATAAAAAAAAACTTTTATTAAATACTTAACTGATCATGTTCAATTTTTGCATACATGCTCTCAGGGGTGTATAGACGGATATAACCTATCTTTCATCTAGATAAAGAGTATTGTTACTAAGTGATAAGTCAAATACGTTAAAGTGAACAAATCTTCCATCAAAAATCAGTTAAAAATATATAAAAAAGGCTTTTTGTAAACTTTCAACCCGCGTCTTTTAACAGTAGAGTTAATTAGATTATTGTCACAACGACATATGTTATAGCCCTTTTTAAATAAACACATATAAAATCCTGAACTTTTTCCTACCAATTAGATAACCTTATAGTTATTTCTAAAGGATCCCTTTCATTTATGTTGTCTTATTATCTTCTCACTAGAATATTAATTCCAATTATTTCTCTTAGTGCATTTTTTTCTCTTAATGATGTGTGATATCTGACTTTGAGAAAGTTCTATAAATATTTGTTCTGTAATTGGTGTTCAGATGTGCATCTATACATATAATAAAGTACAACTAAAGTGTCCGTAGAAACAAAAAATTCTGCAAGTGTATTTCGTATACGTTATTCGGTGTAGTATGTTTACATAAGGTGTCAAGAGATGGCACTTGTTAAATCAATACGCGACTAAAAGGCGGTGTCAAGACTCGCATACACTTACGTATAAGGCACAAACATGTAATAGTAGTGCGGTTAGTCCGGTGAAGCTGTTAAGACCTTGCTAGGTCAATAGCGTAGTCAGTTCGACAAAAAAAAAAATAGTAGTCCGGTGTAGCTGTAAAGGCCAATAGCGTAGTCAGTTCGAGAAAAAAAAAAGGTAGTCCGGTCCATATCCGACTTAAATCTGCTACCGCCGGAGCAGTTTGGTTTTGGCGCAGAACACTCTTGTACAAACCAAGTGCACCGCCTCACGGAGTACATTCTAGCTAGGTTCAATGATGATCCCGATCGCAACCCGACACCGGTTAAAGCTAACCCGAAACGCACAATAGCTGACTTTTTCGATATCGCCAGGGCCTTCGACAAGGTCTGGCATGAAGGGCTCATCTATAAATTATGTCAATCTCGTATCCTGGATAGGCTAGTTCACATAATCCGCGATTATCTGTCAAATAGGACTTTTCGCTATAGAGTGGAAGGTGAGCAGTCATCACCCCACCCGATACGTTCAGGTGTGCCACAAGGCTCCATTCTCGCGCCCACACTTTACAGTCTGTTCGTCAGTGACCTACCTCGGCCCCCGGGAGTAGAGCTAGGTTGTTATGCTGACGATACAGTCATCTACGCTTCCGGATAGTTTCCGATACGACTTAGGAAACGCGTCGCAGAGGCCGTTAGCATACTCGGTGATTGGTTTCTGCGATGGCGTATAGAGGTCAACCCCGACAAAAGTGCCGCAATACTTTTCGATTCTAAATAGCGCGATTACGAGCGTAAACTCAAACCTATCACTTTATACGACACCGACATTCCGGTGGACCAAGCAGGTTAAATATCTCGGAGTTACGCTAGACCGCTCTCATTTAGACAACACACAACGTGAGTACGTAACAAAGCCGCCATGGTCACGGCTCGCCTACATCCGTTAGTTTGCCACAAGAGCAAAATGTTCCTCAGACACAAGCTCACACTGTACAAAACTTGTATCCGTCCAGTTCTAACATATAGCTGTCCCGTTTTCGCACATATGTCAGAATATAACTTTAAAAAATTACAAGTAATTCAAAACCGTTTTGCTACGTAAGGCGACCGGCGCCCCGTGGTTCGTCCGGAACGAGGATCTCCACAGGGACCTAGAGATGCCCTCTATCTGGGCGTATGTAAAATCACTCACGATTAGCTGTTTTGAAAAAGCCGCAAACCATCCCAACCCGTTAGTGGTATCCGCCGCGGATTACGAACCCGTACTGAACGCTGTGCAATATAAAAGACGTCCGCGACATATTTTTACCGATCCTCGTGACGAAATTACGGCAGCGAACGATCAGCACCAGTCTGTCTCTCGAAACAGAGCGTGTTCACGCCCACGCCCGCGAAACCACAGATCACGCCGCCGTGGTCTGGGGGTTAATTTTGCTCCCGCACACCAGATTAGGCCCCCCTCGGCAGCGACTCAAGCCTAGGTCCGATCCCTCGGCAGGGAGCCCTTGAGTATGCTGCTAGCGCGATACAGTGTTACACAAAAACTTACATCACTGCTACAACACTACACTATCACCTCCACAAACGTGCACGGCCACACGCTTACACATGAAAGTGGAAGGGTTTTATTATTTTCCCTTATCGAACTGAAAAAAACTCTAATTTTCCGATAATAAATATATGAAGGAGTTGTTGAGGCGTGTATGCTTGGTACACATATACGTCTCAACAACTCATCCATATATAAATAGTTAGCTAGGTTAGCTAAGATAGAACGCGATTTGTATGTAACAGGCAACAGCCAAGCCGAGGTGTGCCACGCACCCTTGAGCTAGTTGCTAAAAATAAAATCGGCTGAGTGCCTTAAGCGCTCACCTTAGTAGTTCGGTGAAGCTGTTAAGACCTTGGGTCAATAGCGTAGTCAGTTCGAAAAAAAATAAAATAAAATAGTAGTCCGGTGAAGATGTAAAGGCCAAAGAATTAAGGCCAATAGCGTAGTCAATTCAAGAAAAAAAAAAATAATTTTAAGTTTTCATTATACGTCTCAACTCGATCTCTCCGTTTTATTTTTGGAAGGACCTCACGGTAGGCGGTTCATACGTTTTAATCATTTACTATAAAACGAATATAAAATATAGGGAATCTAAATTTGGAATGTATTTATCATTAAGTTATTTTGATTTTATACACATAAGATAATACGTATTTATATCTAAATTTGTGTCCTGCGTAGCTATATTCAGAGCGGTCAAAAAGTTTGGCGCCCATTATACATGATATTTTGACAAAACAAATGGCACGATAACGTATACATACGAAGTAGCTTAGATACGGACGGGTAGACGGGGCAGTCGTCAAAAATAAGCAAATTAGCCAATTTTTTATAAAGGTCTGTCGAAGCGCTTATAACGTATGTATATAATTATAATATCATTGATTTCGGCCAGTCCGTTAGTGGTATCCGCCGCACAATATGAACCCGTACCGAACGCTGCGCATTATTATAGACGTCCGCGACATATTTTAATCGACCCTCCTGATGAAATAACGGCAGTGAACGATCGGTACCAGCCTGTCTCTCCAAACAGCGTGTTCACGCCCACGCCCGCGTAACAGATCACGCCGCCGTGGTCTGGGGGTAAATTTTGCTCCCACACTAGTGTGCGGGTAATCTAGTGATTGGGCACCCTTCGGCAGCGGCTCAAGTCTAGGTTCGATCCCTCGGCAGGGAGCCCTTGAGTGCGTTACTGGCGCGATACAGTGACACAAAAATTTACATCACTGCTACAACACTACACGATCACCCCCACACACGTGCAGGCCTACACGCTTACACATGGAAGTGGAAGGGTTTTATTTTTTTCTCTTATCGAACTGGAAAAATTCTAATTTTCCGATAAAAAAATATATGAAGGGGTTGTTGAGGCGTGTATGCTGGTACACATATGCGTCTCAACAACTCAAACATATATGAATAATTAGCTAGGTTAGCTAAGATAGGTCGCGAGTTTGCATGTAACAGGCAACAGCCAAGCCGAGGTGTGCCGTGCACCCTTGAGCTAGTTGCCCAAATTAAATCGGATAGGTGCCTTAAGCGCTCGCCTTAGTAGTTCGGTGAAGCTGTTAAGACCTTGCTGGGTCAATAGCGTAGTCAGTTCGGGAAAAAAAACATGTACGTTTCAACAACTCATACATATATGAATAGTTAGCTAGGTTAGCTAAGATAGATCGTGATTTTGCATGCAACAGGCAACAGCCAGGCCGAGGTGTGCCATGCACCCTTGAGATGGTTGCCAAACTAAAATCGGCTGAGTGCCTTAAGCGCTCGCCTTAGTAGTCCGGTGAAAAAAAAAACAGATTTTTTTTTCGAAATGACTACGCTATTGACCCAACAAAGTCTTAACAGCTTCACCGGACTACGAAAAAAAAATTATTGATTTCGGTTACACGAGAATTTATACTCGGGCCTTAATAAACCAGAGTTTTTGGAAACAATTTTTTTATAGTTTGTTTAGCGGGCTTAACAAAGGAGAGGTGTAAACTGTATTCATTATGTGATATGTAATCAAAATATATTTTACCAACACTAAACTATAAGAAACGAAAAGTTTTTTAGTGCATTCACTGACGTGGTCTGAAAAAATGCTCTTGATAATCTTAGATGATGCAGTCTCTCCAAGGAGTTTTAATAGTAACAAATCAAGGCTTCACTTCGATTAACGTTGTGTTTACTCTTTTTAATTAGTGTATAAGTTGTAATGAGAGTTAAACACCCCATATTTGCATTTTATATATCGTATAATTATGCTTAATTGTATTATCCTATCAAAGGACCTAATCCTCTGGAACACGTTGGCGTTCCAATAATAGAAGACAGTGTAAGCTAGCCGAGAGAATAGAATTTTATCTCATATAGTGTAAGAGCTTTGGTCTCAAACCGTTAGTGTGTGAAAAGCCATTTTGTAAGGTGCCTACTAGCTTTTCTCAGATTGTAAGTCCTGTTACTGTATTAAGATTCGATCCTCTTCATAAATATCTATTATAATATTTTGAACTTGGAACCTATATATAGAAAACAAGTTAAAATTAATTTATATATTTTAGAAACACGTTTTAAACTAAATTTAATAGTTAGTCGAGCATTAGAACGGTTAAATAATTCAATTATGTTTCAACGCTTTTCTAGATATATCTCTACTGACTTGGATGTTACCTTATTGTGATGAGTATAACCACACTTTATTTTGAACTATAGTATACAATAAGTGATAAAAATTAAACATTACTATAGCTAATAAAAGCTTTAGTCATACATTATATTATACTAACTTATACGCTCTCATTTCTTTATTGCTGCAAAGTGTGGTTCCAGCCATGCACGGTAGCGAACAGGCTAGGCGAGCTATGGCTTTCTTCTGCGAGGATGTCATCTCGCAGAAGGAGATGGCGGAGAGGGCTCGCGAGGTAGATCCTTTAAGTGATCCTCTCCGTCAATGGAGGACCGGCGAGGGGAGGTGGCGCTTTGCCCAACTCCTCCTGCCACCGTAGCCGAACCTAGGAGTCTAACCAAGTTGCTCATATTAACAATCACTAAGGCAAATATAAAACGGAAAAATGTATGAAAATGACATATCTGAACGCTATATCACGTGATAAAATATTTGCGTTTTTTTTCGTTTGTTTTTGCGCTATTTGCGTTAGTGATTGTCGATAAGCAAATTGGTTAGGCCCCATGAGAAGATGGGCCGGCGGACGAGGACGGGCAGCTGGTGTGTATTAGTGTGCCCCTCTATGCGTATGAGCCCGGCGGTCATCTTTTACCGGGCGGACCGTTGCGGCAGCTATATGAGGGGACTAGCTTAGTTAGATCCCTTGCCGTCTCAACAATACTGTCGGACGTACACCGTGGGTTTTAGTCCGTGCGAATCGGGCATAACCCCCCCTCTCCCCCGGGAGGATGGGTATCCAAAAAGGATTTCCGCACGTTAAAAAAATACTTTCTTCGTTTAGTACATATAATAGTATAATAATAATAACAGACAAATATAGGTAGTGGAAATCTTTATATTGTGTACGCTGAAGAAAATTGTAATTAGGATAATGTAAAAGAAGTATGATAAATTTTATATTTATACGAATTTAAATACGATTCCCGTTTCACAACAAGAAAGTTCATTAAACTAGTATTGCAAATAAAATTACTAATTAGGTAACGTTATGATTGAACTTTATTTATATTTGTTACCGTAAAGACAGAAACTAGTTTTTCTAAATTATCGACTACCGATTGACTAGACTGATCTGACACAGTGTCGAAAATAGTTTCACCTTTTATTTCGATGGTGTGTACGCCACTGACTGTATCCTGTCATTCTACTACTAAATTAGGAAAGGTTGAACTTGTGATAGAAAAAGGTGCGAGTAGTTGATTACGATATCGGGCTAGATCACTTAATTTGAAGGTTTGTCAGGTTGTGTCCTTTTAAGCTTTCGTTGTAGCATATGATAATATTTGTACTAAAATTTGTTAATATCCAATACAATTTGTGTTACGGTAATTGATCCTAAAATGTCGTAGAGACGTCGGCTTGTAGTCCACTTTTCTAGGCCACTACACACGCCTCGTAAGTACATAGCAGTTTACGTTCGAATGAAGATTTTTTCTCTAAAGACATTTTACCATAAGAATACGTTCCCTCCATATATTATTTGTATGACATATATGTGGGCAATAATCATTATTGGACACCGACCTGACGTCGTTCAAGCGTTTTATGGCTACAATAATAGACGCTATAAATTACTAAATGTTTTGTTTATGCAACTAGCTAATGTCATTGACTTTGTTCGTGTGAAAATCTATTTTTATGATATATTTGTACCATATGTTTTATTTGCATTAATAGAGGGGTCCGTTTTAAGTTGAGAAGTTAGAGGTTAGCATGGTATGGGCATGTCATGAGGAGAGATGAAAACCATGTGACTAGAAAGGTGCTAAATATGATGGTGGACGGATATACGAGTAGAGGAAGACCGAAAAAGGTGTGAATGGATTGTGTGAATAATAATATGAGCGTAAAAGGTGTGAATACTGAGATGATATCTGACAGAAGAGAATGAAAAAAGGAAAACATGCTGTGCCGACCCTACTTAGGTAGGATAAGGGTAACGATGATGATGATAATGATAATAATGAAGATGTCATGTCGCTATTTTTAGCTGTCAAATCAATTAATGTGAATACAATTTCTTATTTACACTTTTCTTTTTAGATGTAAAGAAGGAAGCAAGTTATTTAGAATTTTTTGCTGATACTGTGAGATACTGTGCTTTTTATTTTAGATCTCTTATTAAGGATATTACACTCGTCAAATACTATAGAGGTATTCTAGTTTGTTACCCCGTATAAGAACAAGTGTCAAAAAACTAAATACTACATATATTTAAATTAATTTACTATTGTTGATCGTAGAATTATGCGGCTATTTGTGTATGTTATACATTATACATCTAAAGTAACAAAGCATGCTGTAATCACACGCTTCGGTGTCACGGTCCAGGATCATCCGTTGTCTATTCGATGTAGGAATGTTGGGAGGGTTAGGTATACAAATACCTAATACGAATTCAAATTCGGTCATCATCGAATAAGATCGTAAACTCCTCATAGTAACTCTTTTGAGTCATCGCGTTTCGGTATCAGCCGATATGGAAACAACGACTGTTACTTGATTGCAAATCCTTTAATGGTCGTTGTTATTTTTGGTTTCTACTGTACTTAAGTACCTATTGTCTTTTACTTTATGGCTATACAATAAAAACAATGAGGAACTAATTACCATTCTTGGATCTTTCGTTCATGTTTGGCAGACCAAATTAAATGTTCTAGTAAGGCAAGGGTTATACGAAATTGTTGAATAATCTACCCGATTAGGCCTCCCACGTCAGCGGCTCAGGCCTAGGTTCGATCTCTCGGTAGGGAGCTTTTGAGTGCATTGCTTGCGCGATACGGTGACACACAAATATATATCACCGCTACAACACTACACGATCACCTCCACACACGTGCACGCCTCTACACGCTTACACATGAAAGTGGAAGGGTTTACTTTTTTTTCCCTTATCGAACTGAAAAACTCTCAATTTTCCGATAATAAATATATGGAGGAGTTGTTGAGGCGTGTATGCTTGGTACACATATACGTTTCAACAACTCATATATATATGAATAGTCAGCTAGGTTAGCTAAGATAGGTCGCGATTTTGCATGCAGCAGGCAACAGCCAAGCCGAGGTGTGCCGTACACCCTTGAACTGGTTGCCAAAATAAAATCGGCTGAGTGCCTTAAGCGCTCGCCTTAGTAGTCCGGTGAAGCTGTTAAGACCTTGCTGGGTCAATAGCGTAGTCATTTCGAAAAAAAAAAAGTTGAATAATACGAAATTAGAATCACAGATGGAGTCACGAGCAATGCCTAAATATATAAAAAATAACAAATAAAAATAGGAAGTCATTCAAAAATAAACACTCTTGTGAAAATAACCAAATCACATAGACCCGTGATTTCGTATGAACTGCCTGGCACAGAAGTTCTTCTATATTATACAGAGGCGTCAAGTATTATTACTTCAACATGAGAGAATACACATTAAGTCATGTCACATGTTATAAAATCATTGTGTCTGAGATATCGATTTGAAAATATTTTCATGTTGTGTGTTCGTATTTTTGTTCAGAGTAATATATTCTAACGCCATCCTCCTAATGGATTCCGGCTGTTTGATTTCTTGTATTTCTATTCAGTTTGTTTTATATAAGATATTGTATAGAGCTTTATTACTTAACTAACTGCGCCCTAAGGTTTTGCTCTTTTTATTTTATCTGGCTTTTGCTTCCGATAGCCCGCAAAGCGTCACGCTCGCTTAGAGTATTTTCTGACTTACATTTTGTACGTTAATCGTTTTGAATTTATGACTCCTAACGCAATATTGTATTAACTCAAGTCTAATATTCCCGAACAAGCGGGCTGTAAAATTCAAAAATAATTGTCAAATTCTGATCGATAGTTTCAAAGGGTTAATTTGAAGAAATAGAAAAAACTACTCTTGTAAATAGTTTTGGGTTACGATAGCAATGAAGGCGGTTGTGTGAGTTCAAAAGAACTGAGTTTTTCATGCAAGTAAAAATTATACAACTATAACATTATGGATTTAGTTTATTTGATAGGTACACCTGAAAATCAGTTCTCTCAGCGTCGGATTACGCTTCGTCGCATTACATTGAGACATTTTGATTATCAAGCAAAAGAAAAGAATTAAATAAAAGAACTTGCGGTTTTCTTCAGAATTTTCGTAGGCTTTCAAACAATATTATTGCTACCTACGCTTCTAGTTATCGTACAAACGAAAAGACGTACTTCACGTTAGGCACTCCGCTCACGTTCAATCGGGGGCCAATCAAATTAGAAAGAGCCTATTCGATTTTGTTGTTCGGCACAGTTTATGTTATGAGCTGAAGCGATATATACTGCGATTACAGTTAGTTTTTACGGGTAATTTTTATAGAGAAAGGTTCAGTTATATTTTAAGTTTTGTTTACTTAAACTAAATATCTGAAATATCTAAGAATTACCTAGCTATCCACTTGAGCTTGAGCTGAAGTACAAGTTTGTATTAATCCTATTAATATTATAAATATGAATGTTGGTTTATCTGTTATACTTTCCAAGTTGGTAGAAAAATGACTATCATTGGAACTGTCATCTTTGGGAATCTGCCAGTACATATTCAGCTACGGAGAGGTTTGCAGGACGGCATAACAACGGTAACTATCTATTGATTGTAAATTACTTGAAAGTGGCCGATGTTTTGCTAAGATAAATAAAAAAAACTAGTTATACTCTATACGCCCGTTTGGGCGTTATGATATAACCTCCAGACATTACTAAAATTAATATGCTTTTTTAACTTATTTAGTTATCTAAAATTGACATGTAATTTAAATCACTCACCAATGAGACAAGATTACAACGACATAGCTTCTGTTACAAAAAGGAGTCCCTTTTTTCGAAGATATTTATTAATTGTGTCGGTAAGAAAATGAAATAAATCTTTCAAATTCACACAGTGTATACTAAAAGAAAACGATATTCAAATCGGAGTAGTTGAATCGTGTCACAGCAGTTAACAGTTGAAAAAAAAAAAACAGAAATAAATAAACACTCGCTTGGTCGGAGCACTCTTCGCACGAAAACAGAAATAGTCTGCGTACAATGTGCCACTGAACGACACACTTCGCGTAATGTCAGTCACAAAAATGCTTTATGCAATTTAAATATCTTATTTATTTTTAAAACCTATACATGCAATAAGAATGTAAATGTAACGTGTCTGTACTTTTTAGATTTTGGTGAAAAAATTGTTGTATACACTTCTACAGAAAAAAATACATTTCAATAATTTTTAGAGAAATCTGTCTCTCTGTCTGTTTATTTTAACACGCGTCACTGCTAAAATACTGCATTTACGATAAAAAAAAACTCTTCAAGAAAATCATAAAACATAGCTTCGAGTATCTAATCTTCTCTAATCAATTTAGTCTTTGTTTCATTAAAATTGGTGCGGTTTATCAAACGTTATTGTAATTTTAATGACGACTTCTTTATATAAAACATCTAATCTTACACAAGCGGAGCCGTGAACACAGTTTAGTATATAACAACAATAAGATCAGTACACTTAATCACCCAAACCAAAATATTATAAAACCAAAAATAGCACCCATTAAACATGTGGTTAATTTTGGCTCACGACTATATTCCAGCTTGGAGTACTCGGTTTGGCAATATTCACGAATTTATTTTAAGCTAATACTTGGGTATAAATATCACTTGGCACTTTTAGTGGGCAATTTAAATACGTGTTTTTTTCATAACCAATTACAAAATTAAAAATAATGTGTAACGAATTAATGATAATATGGATCAAAGTATATGCCGTCTCGAATGTATATGATCAAAACATGTCATAGGTAACTCAGTAGATGTTGGAAAAAGCACAGCTAAAAGTAATACCAGATATGATTTATTTAAGTTGGCATAAACTTATATTAAAAAAATGTGTTCTCCTAAAGATTTCCGATAATTTAATTTATATTTGTAGTCCGGCGAAGCTGTTAAGTCCTTGCTAGGTCAATAGTGTAGTCAGTTCGAGAAAAAAAAAATTATATGACTAATATCTAGAATTCAGCTGTATAAAAAGTTTGTACAAAGTAATACTTTTTATTACTAGTCTGATTCTGAATACTACTATGATGCTAATAAAAATGAGTCTGTCTTTTTATATTGTAATAGACGCGTAGTAAGTCACGAATAGTTGCTAGTAAAAATAATTAATAACCAACTGTTAATTGTAAAATGTTATATGTATTCATAAAAAACAGGGTGTGTTGTAAGGACACATGATAGAAATGAAACTTTTGTATTACAGGAAAATATTTTAATCTACGAAAAAAAAAAAACAATAAAAAGCCAACGTTACGCGGTTTTCTCAGGCGGTCACCCATCCAAGTACTGACTGTGCCCAACGTTGCTTGATTTCGCTAGTTGGGTGAGAACCGGTGTCTTCAACACTCTACCAGACACAATGTTTACTCCCACCACGTTTCGTCATATAAAGAGATTGCCGATCAGAATTTCAAACCCCTTTCACTTAAAAAATGATTACATTTTGTACGCGAAAGTACAGTGCTCGCTTATACAAAACAAAGCTTTCGTCGCTACATTCAGCGCCTAAATCTAGCACTACCTCATTCAACACCCAAGACAAAATATCAATGCTACCGTATAAAATTCAACTCGCGAAGATACGTTCATATATAGTAAATTGAGAGGTCCCGGTGCACACTGTCCTGCTTTATAAAAAAAAAAATCTAAAAGTCAACCGCAGCGCCACCTTCCGGATCCAATTCAGTCCAATACACAAAAAGTTTCATCAGAAACTGTCCTGCCTTCTACATAAACACGGACAGAAGAATTATATATAGAGAAAGATTTACATGACTTAACCTCACACCTTATAACATTGAAACTGTTCTTGCTGCTAGCCAACTTCTAGAACACATCCACAATAGGTTCTACTTGAGGCTGGTAGCTAGTCAGATGGGCATTAGAAAGAGCCCATTTTTACGTGGGGAAATCGATTATGGATACCCACCCTCCCGGGGGAGAGGATGGGTTATGTCCGACTCCCTCGGACTAAAAATTAGAAAGAGCCCTAACTTCATGCTATGGTTTTATACGATGTTTTCTGCTAGAGCAGTACAGAACGTTACATTCAGGTCCATTCTATTGCAGTATGTCTTTTGCAGACTTTAAATATTGTGAACTACCTAATTTCTCTATACTACTCCGACTTTCTATCTACGATTTACTGTATATTGCTTACTAGCCCCTGCCCGCGACTCGTTTGCGTAGTAATAGTTACTTTGGGCTAATGCTAATACGCAGCGGAAGCTCTCAAGAGGAAAAAAATCCCGATTTTGAAGCATTTTTCATCGACGCTCCGCTCCTATTGGTATCCGCGCGATGATATATATAACTTTCCTCGATAAATGAAATATGTACCACTGAAAGAATTTTTCAAATCGGACACGTAGTTCCTGAGATTACCCCCTACAACGTCACAAACTCACGAACTTTACCTCTTTATAATATTAGTATAGATCATAATATATTAACTATATATCTCAAGCGTATAAGAAATAACGTAAAAATAATTAAAAGCAAAAATTTGCTAACAAAATATGATACAAAATAATATTATCCATTTAGTTCACTTGTCCCGCGTATGCACACTACACCGGTTGCCCAACTTCTTCACGGCCAGAAAACACACGTCGTTAATAGCATAGTGCTAATAAAAATCGTTATATATAGAAGATATGAAGTATATTATAAAATACCTAGATTTTTGATATTAACAAAGATGCATATATGCTTAGGTATCTATTTTTTTGTCTTACTTAACTCGTCGTCATTCGAATTATAATATCTTCTAATAGATTCAACCAATTTTAATGAAACAAAGACTAAATGTTACTCCAGAATATGCTTTAGGATTTTATTGGTTAGGTTTTATTGTAAACTTATTACTTTAGCAGTGATACGTGCATAAACATATCCCTAAAAAGGGTTGAAATGTTCTCCATTATTCATTCCCAGACACCTGCAGTAATTTTTCTCTTAAAAGTCTAAAAAGTACAGATTTACATTCTTATTATGTATATATTATATGTATTTGTATTGTATATATATATCTTCCTCGTATTTACTTCGTATTTCCTTGCGCTGTCATTAAAATTACAATAACTTATGATAGAGTGGACCGACTTTAATGAAATGAAAATATTCCTTGAAAATATGCGTTATGATTGTCTTGGATAGGTATGATATGGAAACGGAACGTAATGGACTTTATATTCTCAATTAAACAGTGTTCAACTGTCGAAAATCTATTTCACTATGAAATCTCAATTTTATGCTCCATTCTCGCAGCACCGGCGCCATCAGAAATTTAATAAACGCTTCATCGATCACTAATAAACGGTCAATGGCTTTCAAATAATGACACTTGGCTTATCGTGTCGGACTCGTCACGGACTCGTGACTGGAGACGATCATAATATAAGTTTATTGCACACTAAAAACTCCAAAGCCAATGTACTGAGAAAACATTTTTGGAGAAGAGCTTGAACTATCTCGTTGTATTTTTATATTTAGCTAGCTGTGTCTGCGACTTCGTTCACGTGAAACTACGTAAAAAACAGCGATTTGTAAAGTCATCTTAATATATTAAGTCTGTTTACTTAAATATTTTTCTCTCATATGTAAGTCGCGTCCTCATTAAAACTACATTAACATTTGATATACCGAATCGATTTTAATTAAACAAAAACTGTTACGCTCGAGGGTCTGCTTTATGATTTTATTCAGTGAGGTTTTTTGTGAACACTTTACTTAGAATGATGCGAGTTCATACAAACAAACAAACAGACAAACATTTCTAAAAATGATTAAAATGTATTCGTAGACATATGCAAGAATTATTTTCACGAAAATTGAAAAGTACAGCCAAATTAGATGTACATTCTTATTATGTGTTTAGATATAGATTCTTTTGCGATTCCCTTATCAAGGTTTCTCTTCTTAGTCCAATAATCATTGATACAATAAGGAAATTTATTTATTGAATTGAAGTTCCTTACGAGACATCAGGGAAAAAAATTGTACTGATGCATTACGTGTCGCCGTTGGTATAGCTTACGATAATCGTTGCCATGGTAACATGGTAAGTTTGTGTTTTAAAACTATTGTGTGTGTGTGTAATATTATTCAATGCATTGTGAACTATAAACATCGAAAGTGCAAGTTAATAGTTAATAAGGAATTAATTGTAGTAAAAATAAAACAAGTGGCCGGAATTTTTAATCTTAATCCGTTCATCTGCTGTCAGAAACTGTAAATAATTAAAATTATAATATTTTGTATTATATATACTGAGAGACTAATTTATGAAACTAATAGTTTATATCAAATTGAAATGTAATAAATACAGAGAAACGAATAAATTCTGTAATTAAAAATTACAGAATTTTCGTGTTTTACCTAATAACTTGCAATTTTAATGTTTATAGTTTACACGCATGCATTGAATATGATAAAATATTTTATACGTGCAATATTACAATGTTACCATGACAAAGATTACTATAATAATGTATACTAATATTATAAAGAGGTTACGTTTGTGACGTTGTAGGGTACGTTGTACGTCTCAGGAAGATTTGAAAAATTCTTCCCTTGTCATATACCTCATCTATCGAGGAAAGTTATTAGGCTTATATAGGATATTTTTTCTTCTTGAGAATTTACGCTGCGTGTGTTTCCACAAGGAAAGTCGCGAGCAGAGGCTAGTGTTTAAAATTGCAACATTAATAAAATGTCGCTACAATACCGTAATAAGGTGCCGTTAAAAGAAGAGTATTTTAAACTTTATAACACTAGCGTAATTTACTATGTAAAGTCTGTAACAGAGATATATTATCTGGCGGCCCTCTTCGAAGCCATCCTAATGTAAGTGAAGGCATTTAATTCAATCGGTTGGTGTATCAAGTGGCTACATCAATAATTCATGCACTACCCGCATTGAATACGCTTTAAAAATACGAGAGCCAGAGAGGCTTTATCGAGAGCTCTCGCCCAGTGACGTTACACCTTCGGTAGAGAGAAGTGACTCTCTGTAACGACACTTGAAATAGTTTGATTTTTAATCAAATAATATCTATCTATCTAATGCCTTTAAACGAGCAATCCTTGTATATTTTTATATTGTTATATATTCAAGATCTCGGAAACGGCGTCAGCGATTTCCGTAAAACTTAGTATGTAGGTAGTTTCGGAGACTATAAATCGATCTAGTTAGATTTCATTCATAGAAAACTTTTTTTACTGACTTTGAAAAATCGCTAGAATATAAAGGTAAATTTCGCCAAAACAAAAATACCTCAGATGGAAATCGACTGCTTCGAAAATCCGTGTAATCCCAGTTCGAATCCGAGTGACAGTAAAAGATCTTAATATTCTTTTATTAAAAAAAAATAATGCTAATTTTGTGAGGGAAACCTAACAGTTTATTTTAATTTAAAAAATGTTTTTTAAAGAACAGAGCTAGGCTCGGTCGACCAGCTACTAATCTTTTAACTGTTTTATCTATTATTGTTTTCAGTTTCTACTTCTGTCCACAATCTTTGTGACTGCTTCATTTTTTTTTTATTATAAGATTACCGATTACATTTGACGTCTCTTTTAAGCTAAAGAAGTATAATTTCTCACATTCCTACATAAGTATTAATATATTTTGTATCATCGTAGTCCCCGTTGAATACTTCTGTTAACATCCAGATACTATTTTTAATTTAAGGTACAGAAATGTAAAAGTCGCGTTTTCCATCGAGTTATTTGAGAGAACTTGAGCACAGATACCGCAACCACAAAGCCAATGATCTAAGGGAAAAGTTTTAGATATCTCGTGTTTTCTTCGCCTACCTTTCACTGGCAGAATTTGATAAAATCTGGTGTGAGCCTCGAAAGTTTTGCGGTACGAATGAAAGAGTACTTGTTAGTTATTAGGGCTTTAAGATACCTGTGTTTAGAACTGATATAAAAACAAGACGTTTTCGGGTTCGTCTGTGTGTTTCCTTGGTTCCTCTAAACGAATTTTGAAACCATTAGCGCTATAATTTTGACGAATTCTTCCGAGATATCTCTATTCATAATTCATATATCTATGGTATAATCTTATACTTTTAAATGAGCAATTCTTATATATTTTCATATTTGTATATTTTTATGATCTCGGAAACGTCGTCATCTATTTCCGTGAAACTTAGTATGAAGGTAGTTTCGGGGTCGATAAATCGATCTAGCTAGACTTTAGTAATAGGAAACTTTTTTACCTGAGATTTCAGTCATTAAAAATATAGCTAGAATATAAAGGTAAATTTTGCCGTCGCTGTCAAAACAAAAATAGCTCAGATGGAAATCGGTTGCTTCGAAATCAAATCAAACTATCCTTTATTCAATTTAGACCCTGAGAAGGCGCTTATGAAAATCAAAACTACCACCGGTTCGGAAAACTACCCAGTCATCGAGAAGAACCGGCAAGAAACTCGATCTGGTTTATCTTTTCATGTTACATATTTTTACAAAGTATAATTTAGTTACAAAATTTTTTAGTGGATGTGCAGAGAGGAGCGTCATTTCCAGACGTCACAATCATTCACATACTTGTCCATCCTATAATAGCCTTATAGGATGGACCAGTGACCAGAAAATCCGTGTAACCCCAGTTTGAATACGAGTGTATACATATATATATATATATATATATATATTTGGAAAAAAAATGATAATTCTGTAAGCCAAACCTAGCAAATTTATTTTAATTTAAAAATGTTTTTTAAAGAACCGGCGAGGCTCGGTTGCTCAGGTACTTATAACAAATAGAGACAATCTAATGTATTGTAACTAACTCGTGAAAAATATTTAGTGCTTACTTTACTAATGCTAACCTTATGAGATGCACCAATACAACACATATTATATATCGTATATCTTAAAAGGGCCTGCCGAGAAGTCCACAATTGTATACGACTATCTTTTTAGGATAATGATCACGATCATTATCAGCTTGTCTAAAGGCCTCTTCCCGAAGGAAGATGTGGGCATAACCACCGCGCCAGCCCACGACTTATTGACGATTTCAAACTCTGAGAAATCTACAGTTGTATGTTGTCCCACATACAGTAGTACTGTAAAAACATTTCTTAAGTTCAGGTTGATTAACGATGTTGATTCACGAAGTTCGCTTAGGTCTCTCAATTTTGAGAGTACCCGGAGTAAGCCCAGGAACCAAACGTTACATGGACTTTCATCCATTGTTTTTTTTTCGACCTTACTATCACTGTTAGCTTAATGGTCATTTTTAGTTTCCCGGGATTTTCAGGCGATCGTTTAAGGGATTAAAACCTATGGGAACCAGCTTTGCATGTAATATCGCGTATCCAAACTGTTCATGCAAGCTAAGCCAATGCTAAGCTGATGAAACTTGTATACCTTTTTTTTATTAACGTGGGGAAATCCCTTATGGATACGCCACCCTACCGGGGGAGAGAGTGGGGTATGTCCGACTCCCACTGACTAAAACCCTACGCTGTACCGTTCACCGCATGTTAGGGGCGGCCAGGGACGGATCTGGCTCTCTCCTGAGAAACCGCCCCTGCAGCCTGGCAAGTTGGTCGCCAGGCGTCGTCCTACTATAGAAAGGCAACTGGGTACACAACCAGTCGCCTTCCCCCGTCAGCCTCACCAGTGCAATGAGGAGATGGGCCCCCCCACCCATCCTCTCTGGTTCGGCTACGGAAACACATATACCTACCGTCATATTTGCCTCATGAATGCGTACATAAATATTGATTCTGATAATTTGTTTAACTAAAAAAAGAAAAAAAGTAATAGACAAATATTAAAAGTCCATCCACAACTTTTGTACTTACGCTGTGACTACTAGGGGATAATCGGTGTCGTGAGTAGTGAGCTAAAGACTGCAGTTTCACTTTGTTATGCTGCCAGTATGGTCGAGGATTCCTTTCCGAGGTGTCAGACTTAGGCTTGAGACGCTGCAGAAGGTGATCGCGGCGTGTATGAGGCAGTGAAATTGCCCGCCAGATCATGATAGCGTGATCTGTGACTACACGAACATGGGTGCGAGGACGCTCTGTTTGGAGAATCGCAAGGATAAACAGAAGCTTATTTGTCAGTATGTCATAAGAAAGTGACAATCTTCTAGGTTAATCTATTTGAGAACTGGTCAATGTTCTTCCATTAGCCGAGAAGTTTATCAGGTGGCTTGATATAGCCGGCCATTTAAGAATGTTTTAGCTGAATAAACCTTTTAAAGCTGTTGGTATAAACAGAAAAAATATGACCTAAGGAAAAAGTTATATCGTCTTCTACCAGAGTAAATTCTACGGACGATATCAATAATAATAATATTTCGTTAACAAATTCACTTTATCGCTCGTAATGGCGGCTACAATTTACTCTTTCTACGGGTCCGATATAAAAAAAATATCGTCAAAGTTACGTAGTTTGGAATAAAGTACACCGGTTCCTCGGTTTTATGACAGTTTGTATTCTGTTTACAAGTTAATGTATATGAATAGGATTATTTGTGCCTCGTTTAGATAGTTACATATAAATATATAAAAATCCTGTGTTATGGTGTTTGTTCACGAAGAACTCCGAAACTACAAAACCGATCTTCATGAAATGTTGGCGTCACTACATATTATAAACCAAATTCCTCTGCCTGTGTCCTCCGCCTCTGTCTGTCTCATCGCTATTAACTTAAAAACTACTAGACGAATATTCATGTGGTTTGTGGATAAAGTGATTCGTGAGGAAGGTATAGGTATATAGTTTGTTGTCTTTGACAATTTGTCAAATATGTATAATTTGGTCCAACCAGAGAGATAGGATAATTTATATTTCGAATTATGGCCTCAGTATCTTTTTATTACAAACTAGCCTCTGTTCGCGACTTCGTTCGCGTCGAATAAATACTTTGGGCTAACGCTAATACGCAGGGGAAGCTCTCAATAGGAAAAAAAATCCCGATTCTTAAACATTCTTTATTGGTGCTCCGCTCCTATTAATCTTAGCGTGATGATAAATAGCGTATAACTATTCTCGATAAATTTGCTATATAACACTGAAATAATTTTTCAAATCGGACCAGTAGTTACTGAGATTAACCCCTACAACGTCACAACATCACAAACTCACAAACTTTACATACTATTAGTGTATTAGTATTAGTGTAGAAGTACATATTACATGATTGTCAATGCATATTATTGTTATTAACTGTATGTATCATTTTATCAGTCTCGAACAGATGGCGCTTTAAATTAGTTTGTTGAAAACTGCAGGAACGACTGTTATATATGGCGCCATTTTAATTTTGAATTTCTTATTCAACTTCAGTTTATTTTGTGTGTATTGTTAAGCTATATACTACGTAACTTTGCTTTATCTGTATCGAGTTTTTAGGCAGACTCATTACCCCATAACACCAAATACTGTACCATGATTAGTTCAACATGTATTTACTGAACCATAGCAAGGTGTGACCGGGTTAACTAGTTATTATACATTTTAAATAGTAAACTCTTGTTCTAAAGATTTATTCGCATTAATATGATTTCAGAGGTTAATTAGAGTACGGATTTAATTTTTATTTAAAAATTTCTTATTAGTTCTATTTATAATTAACTAAATTCAGTGTTAATTAACTAACTACATTTTGTTATAATCGATTAAACAAGTAAGGCGAGAATGTGTAACAAATACGCAAACTAACTTACGTTAGTTAGGATTACGTTATTAGTTAGGATTTCCGTATGAAAACGTCTTTGAAATATGACCAACCCGTATAGTCTTTGAAATTATTTAAACGTATGGATTATATTATATACTAGCTGTTACCGGAAATTAAAGAAATAATAACTCTGTTTACAACTCTTTTTTTGTAAACAATCACATTCGTTATTTCCTCTCTTCTGTGCATACGTACCACACCGCTTGCCCCTCTTCAAGACAAGAGAACATACATCGCTGAACGTAGTGAAGGGAAAAAGGCTCAAGTGTCTATGTTATAAAATTAAAGTAACACACAAAAAGCCCGATGCGTTTTATCCACAACCGTATGTTTATCTTAATATGTTGTTTATGAATATTTTACCACGACTGTCTTACTATTTTGCACATATTAATTTAGTATTAAGATGTTTAAAAGAAAGAAAGAAATTTATTGCCAGAGATAAATACAAGTATAGAAAAACACTTCAACATAAAAAAAGTAAAACTATGCCAATGAGACCTGGCGTCGAATATAAAGTTATATGAATAGGTTTTTTTTCGATCTGACTACGCTATTGAACTAGCAAAGTCTTAACAGCTTAACCGAACTACTAAGGCGAGCACTTAAGGCACTCAGCCGATTTTATTTGACAACTGTTTCAAGGGTGAACGGCACACCTCGTTAGGGTTGCTGCCTGATATTTACAATTCGCGACATATCTGAGCTAACTTAATCTAAGCTAACTATTCATACATATATGAGTTGTTGAAACATATATGTGTACCAAGCATACATACCTCAACAACTCTTATATATATTTCGTATCGGATAATTTTCTAAAGGATTTCAGTTTGATAAGGGAAAGAAATAAAACCCTTTCACTTTTATGTATAAGCGTGTATGCGTGTACGTGTCTGGAGGTAATACGTGTAATGTTGTCGCAGTGATGTAAGATTTTGTGTCATTTTATCGCGCGAGCAGCGCATTCAAGGGATCCACGCCTAGGCTTAAGCCGCTGCCGAGGGGGCCTAATCTGGTAATATGAATAAAATTATATGTCAAATCTATTGTTAAAAATATGATTGATATCTGCCCTAACTTTTTTTTATATCATAGGAGGCAAACGAACAGGTAGGCCACCTGCTGTTAAGTGATTACCGTCGTCCATAGACACTAGCAACACCAGGGGAGTCACAAGTGCGTAGCCAGCCTGTGTTAAAGGGAGGGGGAAGGTGAAATAGGAGTGGCAGGGGATGTGGGTCTGCGGAAAGGACTCCGATTCGTGCCGCCGTGCGGGTCGGACGTGTGCGCTCATATCGTTTTTCGACGTGTATTTCTATTCGTGTCACGTTTCCGATTTTTCGTAAGTGTTCGCGACACGGTTACGCGACCGTGTTTCACGTCGAAAATTTTCGGTATTTAGGTACGCTCGTTACTCTCACGTTTCTTTGAGACGTTCAGAGGAGTCAATCATAAGGCGTTCTTTTCCGAACGCAGCAAACTGCACTTTTCGGTGCAACTCTAATCGCACTTTTTAGTGCGTTCTGCGTGTTCTCCGTGAGCTGCGTGTCGCCGGTTCGCGTTCTAGAGAGTTCAGCACTTCGTGCTACGCTCCGTGGTTCGAGCTCCGTGTCGTCGTGCTGCCGAAGAAAGAAATGTTAGGGTCTCCCCCTAAGCACTGTACGTCCCCTATGAGGCATTGTACTTCGCCCACAGTTTCCTTTTGGCCCGGACTCCGGAGTCAGTTAACTTCAAAAAGATGCGCCCCCCTGCCCCTATGGCAGGGAGGTTTGTAATATTTTATCCCACCCCGCACCCCTCTTCAGGGCCCGGTATGGCCTCTTCTGATGCTAATCTCGTACGTATCAGGCAACAGTTATCTGAGAGTTATAGTAGGATGCAGAACATACATTCCCTCTCGCCAGAGTTGGTACTCATCTATAATTCCGATCCAAATGAGTATCAAAGCATTCTGAAGGTCTTGTCCGATTACTGCCGTGCCCATGGAATTCCTACCTCACCGGGTCCCACTCGAGAGGGAGAATCCGACAGTGAGTCTGGCCGCTCACGTACCCCTGTCTCTGATAGTAAGCCCAAGGCCAAGGCCAAGAAACCGCCGAAGGAGAAACCTCTGACCGTGTAGCCGTCCTCCAAGCCCTCCGTTAATGTCGCAGTAGTGAATTCTTTTTCGTCACATCCGTTAGACGAAAGTGTCGATTCTCTCTCCTGCTCACTCCCAGTTGATCAGTCCATACTGGTAGTCAAGCCCTCCGACGACGGTTTTATTACCGTTACACACTGCCGGAAAGCCGGTTCATCCCGTCCCTTGTCTCCGACCGGTCCCGTGTGAACAAAATCCGGCCGAAAGGTCTACACCGCGTCGGTGTCTAGCCACGCCCCCCGTGCTTCGAATAAGAAGCCCCGCCCACCTCCGCCCGTTACGATTCAAGACAAATCATCTTGGGTCGCAATTTCCACGAGTTTCAACTCGAGGAAGATCTTCACTTCTGCCGGCAGAAGAGAAGTTTGGTTATTTCACCCACGCGCTCGAAAACGAGCGTCCTTTGCGAGTAATCCTCCGCAGAGTCCCAGTAGAGATCCCGATAGAAGACATCTCCTCCGACCTTAAGTCGCGAGATTTCCCAGTCAGAGAGGTACATAGGATGTACCACCCCCGCACGAAAGCTCCCTACAATTTACTGCTGGTCATTCTCGATCGTTGTGGTGGTGTGCATATGGGCACGTAGATGCTAAGTATATAGCCGTATGTATTAGTAAGTAAGTCAGTAATTAAACGCTTGTCTTAACTATCGGGCGTATCATTTCGAGATCCCACCTACCACGTGCCACCGTACTAGAGAGGGGAAAGCTATTTTCTCTCTCTCGTCTCTGTGCGGCCTCACCGGTATTACCGTTGAGCCCCCGCGCAAAACGTTCGTACCCTCACAGTGTCATAACTGTCAGGTCTACGGACATTCCGCCCGAAATTGCCATCTGCGTCCCAGGTGTGTGAAATGTCTCGGAGATCACTCCACTAGGGAGTGTATCCGCACTCCGACCTCCTCTGAGCCTCCTAGTTGCGTCCTATGCGGTGCGACCGGGCACACCGAATTATCGCGGTTGCCCTCGCGCCCGCCGCACTCATCGCCCTCGCCATCACAGGCAGGTCTCCCCATCCAGGGTTCCCACTGCTCCTGTTCGCCCCCGACCTCCGCCTCTCAACTCTAAAGAGGCCTTTCCGAGCCTGCCGAGCACATCTCGTGCACCGGCAGCGCTCGTACCCACGCCTAGCGCACCCCTCCGTCCCGCGCGGGCCCCTCAGGCCCCGTGGGCCCCCAAGATCGCGTCCCAGCCCACTCCTCGTCCTCAGGCGGCTAAGCCTTCACAGGCAGACACCGCAGTCTCCTCCACTCTATCCGGTATGGACTGGTCAGCCCAGCTCCTAGTCTTTCACTAGATCTCGGAGATCTTCACGTACGATAAGGTCGCGAACGACCCAAAACAGGGCCCCATTCGCGCGATCGCGAAATTTCCCGCCATCGCGGCCATGATCCAACGGCTCGCGCGCGCCGCCGTCTCGAAATAATAATACTATTTCTAATATAAGATAAAATAAACTCGCGCGTTTATGTCTATCTTCCCCTAAAATCGATACATAATGTCGTCATTTTTATTTCTATGTTTAGATCCCGGCACCGGTGCCGTTCTTTTAAACTATAAACTCGATCTCTTTTTAAAATTTTTCTGTGGCCGGCTACATCGCGAATCCCTGTCTCGTGCGTCACGGGCAGAGAGCTCTCGTTTTTATACCCGCACACTCTTTGTTCACGGTTTCTTGGTAATGTCTTTGTCCGAGGCCGCCCGGGTGGGCACAGAGATATTACTATTGCGATTCAGTACACACCACATCGATTTTACACATACATAGTTAATCAGACATGCATCTTACACATCTGGTGGAAGGGTTTACTTTTTTTTCCTTATCGAACTGAATCGAGTAGGCTTAGTTTGTCTCTTTCCGAATCACATGTTGTGTTTTTGTATCATGCAATTTTAATTGCATGATCCAAAAATGGATACATGTATAGCTTAGCATAGTTTAGCTAGGACAGATCGGGTTTTTCTAGGTAACGGCCAAGCCGAGGTGTGCCGAGCACCCTTGAGCTAGTTACCAAAATAAAATCGGCTGAGTGCCTTAAGCGCTCGCCTTAGTAGTCCGGTGAAGCTTTGAAGGCCAAAGAATTAAGGTCAATAGCATAATCAGTTCGAGAAAAAAAATGTGGGTCTGCGGCGCTCTCACTGACCGAACGAAACGCAACAATGCAAGCTCTGTTACTTCACGTCGGTTTTTTTGGAGAGGATGGTACTACCTCGAGAGAGCAGACCCCTTCATTCTGAAACCAGTAGTAGCTTCAGTGTGGCTCTACCACCTAATTTTCTTGTTGATCGAAAATTTATTGTTGGATCAATTTTGTTGTCTGTAACATAGGAGGTATATTATTCCAATGTATATGGGACTATTCGATTCTCAGAAAAGTGACTCGACTGGCATACCAACAGTCTCAGCGTAAAGGAAGCACGAAGTAAAACCGAGCTGCAGGTTATTGTGCACCTCGGGGGAATAAACCCTACGCTTTTTCTGTTCCAAACATTACGGTCGTGTTTATATTGTGTCCTACGTTTATTCGCTTTTACCTGTTTATTTGTAACTAGCTTCTACACTTTTTTTTTTTTTTTTTTTTACGTGGGGAAATCCCTTATGGATATCCACCCTCCCGGGGGAGAGAGTGGGATATGTCCGACTCGCACGGACTAAAACCCCACGGTGTACCGACAGACCGTGATGTTGGGGCGGCAAGGGATCGTTCTATGCTATTCCCCTTGTATAGCCGCCCCAACGGTCCACCCGGCGGAAGGTAGCCGCCGGGCTCCTACCTATCGAGAGGCAGCTGGGCACGCACCAGCTGCCCCCCCACGTCCGCCAGACCTGTGCAATGAGGGGATAAGCCCCCCTACTACATCCCCTCAGGTCCGGCTACGGTGGCAGGAGGAGTTGGGCAAAGCGCCGCCTCCTCCTGCCGGTCCTCTGACGGCGAAGACGCCCACTGAGTGGGTCCGCCTCGCGTGCCCTCTCCGCCGCCTCCTTTTGCGAGATGACTTCCTCGCAAAAGGAGGCCACTGCTCGCCATGCCTGCTCGCTGCCGAGCATGGACAGAACCACGCTCGGCAGCGACAAATGCTCTCCTACCGCCACCGCCAGAGTGCGGCGCTCCACCTCCCATGCAGCACATTCAGACAGAGTGTGCTGCGCAGTATCCACCTCAGCGCCGCACTCGTGACAGACGGCGGTCGGCTCCCTGCGAGCGATCCGGTGCAGGTACCACCCGAAACAACCGTGTCCAGTCAGCACCTGCACCAGTCTGAACGTCAGGGAGCCCCACTTGCGACCAATCCACTCCCGCAGGACCGGTCGGACGGCGTCAACGGTGTACGTTCCGTAGCGCGCGTCCGCCAGGTCCTGCATCCACCTCTCGACTGCCTCCTCCCGCAGCTGCCGTCTTTTCCACCATATTTCCCTGGGAGCCGGAGGCTCCCCACTACGTTTCCTCGCCGCCGTGAATTCGTACACAGCGGCGAGAACACCTGCCTCCAGCTCCCAAGGAAGGGAGCCGGCGAGCGCAAAGGCCGCCGCCGAGGACACCGTCCGGTACGCCCGGATCGTCCTCAGTGCCACCGTGCGCTGCGCACTGCGCAGCGTGCGCATGTTGGCGGCACCGAGGGCGTCTGCCCAGACCGGTGCCCCGTAAGCGGCCATCGTCCGCACGACTCCCATGAAAAGTCGCCGGCACCCGGCACCCGGCCCCCCAATATTGGGGAGCAACCGGCCGAGTGCCGCCGCCGCCCCAGCAATT
>JACEII010000151.1:66873-105004 GCA_014332785.1 Antheraea mylitta | reverse complement strand
TTTTACATTTAATTATCCATAGCTATCTGTTTAAGCAGTGGAAGCAGTTTGAAATAAAGAGTAATTTTCTTTGGACTCGGTACCTATTTTCATTGAAGCTATTAATTCTTTATACCAACTAACGTAATAAGACTATTTGAAAAAAGATCCTATTTACTAATTGGAGTAGAACAATACAGATATTGATTTATAAGTACATCAAGGAATGGACAAAGATAAATATTAAGTTTGAATAATAATAACATACTTCTTTATTTTTTTATTTATCTGGCAAGATTACATGTAGCAGAGATGAGAATGTTGAGATGAATGTGTGGGGACTATAATAAGATTAAAAATGAATATATCAGAGGAAGTTTGAAAATAACACCAGAGACAGAAAAGTTGAGCAGTAATAGGTCCGGGCATGTCATGAGGAGAGATGAAAGCCATGTTACAAGAAATGTTTTAAATATAAAGGTGTATAGGAGTAGAGAAAACCGTAAAAGGCATGGATAGATTGTGTGAAAGATGATTGTATAAAAGGTCTGAAATGACAGGGGATAAAAGAAGGGGATAACATGTTGTGTCGACACTACTTACTTGGGATAAGAGTAAGATGATGATAATTTATTTATTTATTAAAATAGCTTCACAAATAATATATTACTATTTAATAATACATTACATACTATAATATAAATGTAACTACTCGAAAAATATGTTTCACGTTTTTATTAAAATCACTGGGTGCCCAGTGGTCCCTAATCGACCATAGTTCATTGATTTTTTTAAAGTTTTAACTTTATTAGGGTTACTTTGTCAACCGGTATACTTCTATAATCAAAGGTTTTCATCATGGCTACTCAGTTATTTGCTATTTGCTATGATCTTTAATTATATAAATATTTAAAAAAAACTATGTGTAAATGAAAAATTGAAATTAATTATAAAATGCAACAAAAAACAGGTGGTAAAGCTCTCAAATTCTATGTAAACATAACTTTATGAAAATAAAGAAATTTATCGCAACCCATGACACAATTTTCAATTAATTTTACACGACACCATGACATTTACATTTGTGTATATTTTGTGTAAAATGCAAGCAGTAGTGCGGGTAATGCATATTTTAATTCATTTAAGGTACTTCTAATCCATTTTATTCAAAATAAATAGCTTTCAGTACTTCTCCTCCACATAAACTTTAACTCTGCCAAATTTCATGCTCAACCGTCTGCGCAGTTCGCTTAAAATACGTTTTTATTTAAAAAAACTCTTCTGTTTTTTTACTTTGTTTATAGGAGCTTTTATTTAACAGAACATATCAGCCTTATTATTTCCCAATCTTTCTAGCTCTCTCATGAGAATTGCTGATGAAGTATCATTGGCAGGTCATACAGCATATTAGCTTCACCTAAACAGCGTTCAGCCAAGATGCTTTGACAAGTACCTATCTAGTACTTTGTATAAATATCATATGAAAACATTAATATTTATAAACATTCTGGAATGACTTCCTGAAATAGTAGTGAAAATGGCATCATCGTCCGTCGCATAATTTATGATAACTAAGGGAACACCTAGACAGTTGCGTCTTTCTTTTACATTATCTAGTAATTGATTACTAAGAATGAAGCTTGCTATCTTATATAAATTTGAAATATTTGAACAATATATTATAAAATTACAATATGGTGACAAGATATTCCCAGAAAACGGTATCTGTGAAAGGGAGTGTGTACGATGGCAGGCGACGTGTACCCTGGAGAAATCATTTAGTTTGAGTATAATCATATACAAAAGTTGTTTAACGTGACAAACAAATACTGACATACTAAGGGAAGGGTAAATCATAAATATTTATACATAATTTTGTTCGTTCAAGGCTTCGTTCCATTTCAATTTGCCCTGTAATTTAGTATTATTAATTGAATGATTGCTTGACATATTTTTTATACTTTATAGATTTTGATGGAAGACGATAGTCTAAAATGATACGGTAAACTTAGATATAGACTGGGCCTCAAGTGCTATTAGAACTGAGCTGAATAGCTAGCTAGATATGCTAGACTGGCTAGACAAAGTCTATCCGCCGTAAACTATACTTATATATACTTTGACACAAGTCACAAGACCCACGTAGTTAGCTCACGTGTCTTATGTGGCATAAACATGAACTATCATTTGAATTTTTAAATCGTAATTTTATCACTTCAGTTCTGCCCGGATGGAAAATCGTAGTGTTAGATAACTTTAATTCTGCCTTGAATTCTGTTTTAAAAAAATAAATGGGAAGAGCTTATGTAAATACTGACTTTTTCAGTACGAGTACTCAGTTGTATAAGTCTAATAGAATGTTTTATATGATACAGTATGGATTGTTATGATTTGTCAGTGTTCTTGCCGTTCAAATGCACTCTCACCGCCGCGAATATAATCTCCATACTGTATATTTTAAATTATTTGAAGTAGACGAAATCCTTTAGTTTAACGTGAACCAGGCAAGCGCAATACGATCGGTTACGCTTAATAGCATGACATGTCGCGAAATTATAAATGTATGTCTTGCTAGAACTACCCTTCAACACGCCTAAATAAGTCTTCACTTCTAAAAAGATCCCGATATATGGCAGGAATTGTACCTACGAGGTTCACTAGTGTTTAACAAATGGCATTGGGATATGTCGTACGTAGCGTGTGTAAATTATACGAAACAATTAATTTCGAAAGGTCCCGCCTTTTTGTGAAGCATTTTCGACCTACACGCGTTTGTCAAATACTAAATTTTCAGGTCACGTACGCCTGCGTTTAATTGTGATAATGAATAATCACTCTGTTGTGTAACAGTCGTGATGTTTGACTGAGAATACAAATATTATGTCAAATCCCGTTGGACTAGCTTAATCCATTCGTTAGTAATCTAGTTAGAAATGTGGAAATCAGCCTTGTGTTCTAAACTAGCTGTGCCCGTAACTTCGTCCGCATGGAACCTTATTGAAAAAATAGTGATATAAAGGCATCTGAATGTATTAAGTCCATTTACTTATCTACTTTTCTCCCGAACTTACGCGGCGTCGTCATAAAAATTACAATAACTTTTGACAGAGTGGACCGATTTAAATGAAACGAAGACTAAGTTCATTTCGAGGATATGCTTTATGATTTTTTTGGTGTGGTTTTATCGTGAACCTAGTACTTTAGCAGTGAGGCGTGTTCATACAAACAGACAGACAGACAGACATTTCTAAAAACGATTACTTATTCATAGAAACCTACATTTTTTTTTCGTGAGAACCGAAAAAGTATAAACACATTAGATTTACATACTTATTATAACTAGTCTGGCCATAAATACTATTACATACAATTTTAAAAACTACTTTCGATTTCACATATTTTATCGTGTTCATTATCAAACTATAATATAGGATGGGCTGTTAAATAAAATGAGATTGCAGTGATCGCCTTGCATAAAGTGGGTATGGAGCCGTCGATCATATCTCAGACACTTCAAAAGAGACTCAGACACTTAGCCGTAGATTTTATATCGTAATATCAACAGATAGAACAACATATCCTCTGTCGAAGACCAGAAAAGATCGGCTGTGGCCGCGTGCTCCTATCACTATAAAGGCTCTTAATGCTGTTAAAGCCAGAATTCGTCGAAAGCCCACTATTAAGGAAAAAGTCTTATCGCGAGAAATGAAGATTTCCGCTAGAACTCTGTCGCGTATTATAAAACAAGACCTAAAGCTCGGTGCTTATCGTCGATATACAGGACATGCCCTAAATCAATCTTTACAATTAAAGAGAGTGAATCGATCAAGACATCTTCTGTCGCGATACGCAGGTGAAAGGAATAGAAATATCTTCTTTAGCGATGAAAAATATTCACGATTGAAATCTAACGTGTCTGAACTCTTTCTTTTTTTCTAAAAAAAATGTTGCAATTGTCTAGTAATAAGTGGGTTTTGTAGGTGATAGAGCCACGCTGAAGCTATTACTGGTTTCAGCGTGAATGGGTCGGCTCTTCCGGGGTAGTACCACCATTTTACAGAAAACCGTCGTGAAGTAATAATGCTTGCATTGTTGCGTTTCGTTCGGTCAGTAAGAGCGCCGGAGGCCCACCTCCCCTCCCCTTCCTCCCTCTACACCATTACCCCAACCTCCCAAACACAGGCTGGCAACGCAAATACCCGATTAGGCCTCCCACGGCAGCAGCTCAAGCCTAGGTTCGATCCCTCGGTAGGGAGCCCTTGAGTGCGTTGCTTGCGCGATATGGTGACACACCCATACATCACTGCTACAACACTACATGATCACCTCCACACACGTGCACGCCTACACGCTACACATCTTGGTGGAAGGGTTATTTTTGTTAAATTTTTTCCCTTATCAAACTGAAAAACTCTCAATTTTTTCGATAAAAAATACATGGAGGAGTTGTTGAGGCGAATATGCTTGGTACACATATACGTTTCAACAACTCAAACATATATGAATAGTTAGCTAGGTTTGCTAAGTTAGGTCGCGTTTTTTGCATGCAACGGGCGACAGCCAAGCCGAGGTGTGCCGTGCACCCTTGAGCTGGTTGCCAATATAAAATCGGCTGAGTGCCTTAAGCGCTCGCCTTGGTAGTCAGGTGAAACTGTTAAGACCTTGCTAGGTCAATAGCGTAGATAGTTCGAGAAAAAAAAAAAAGCTGGCAACGCACTAGCAATTCGCCTGGTGTTGCTATGGACGGAAGTGATTACTTAACACCAGGTGACTCGCATGTTCGCTTGTCATATCAGTATGACATAAAAAAAGTAATAAAATATATTTGAATCATTTTTAGAAATGTCTATCTATCTGCTTGCATGAACACGCATCACTGCTAAAATACTGGGTTCATAATGAAACTAATTTCAAAAAATAGTTAAGATCAATTTGTATTTCTTTTATAAGCTCTATTAAAAGTTATTGTACATTTATTGATGACTCGACTTACGTATGAGATGAATGTAGATAAGAAAATCGACTTAATACATTCAGACGACTTTATTAATCACATTTTTTTTTACATTGGGGTCTACGCGGACGATGTCGCGGGCACAGCTAACATACGAACAAATCAGAAGTAATAAGCAAAGTTTTTGTTAAAACACAACCTAGTTTTGAAGTAAATCTTTCGTTATCTTTACCCACAGGCAGATGTGCATGAATAATTCAGGGATCTTAATCTCACGGAGGCGGCCAATGGATGATTCAATTAGCGAATTGCCGGAGCTCCACTTATTGACGGGGGAAGCTACCGGCAGCGGACTAATAACGTGTCAGAATTATATTATATATAAGTTTATATATATTTACTATCTATGCTCGCAGCTACGTGTGAGTTTATCATTTCTTATAATACTTGGGTTATATCAAAATGGATGCTATATAAACTCTATCTATGTTAAAACTACACATATCTATTTTTATGAGAATCAGTTGAACAATGCTTCCACAACAGAGATCATCCTCACATATGTGTACATATACACACAGGTGCAGATATAGTGGAAGGGTTTTTATTTTTGTATCTCTCACATTTTTTTTAAACTGGTTCGACAGAATGACTGCACGGCATCTGATGGAAAGTACATGTACAGTCTATGAATAACGCTGTTAAATAACGCATCACGCTATCATGCCCTCACTGGGAGGCAATTCCATGTCTTCACAGTACGAGAAACAAGAATTTTCGAACTAGGTTAGTAAATTCATTAAATTCGGTTCACTTTTTCCAAAGTCATATTTTCAATGACGACACGACTTAAATACAAGAGAAAAGTAGACAAGTAAATGCATTTAATATAATCAAATGATTTGATTAGTCA
The DNA here is from genome assembly GCA_014332785.1 of Antheraea mylitta. NCBI lineage: Eukaryota > Metazoa > Arthropoda > Insecta > Lepidoptera > Saturniidae > Antheraea > Antheraea mylitta. The sequence goes on along the minus strand of JACEII010000151.1, from coordinate 99,158 downwards.
CCGTTTTTGCATAATACGTTCCACGTGGACGGAGTCGCGGGCACAGCTAGTATAAAATATATATTTGAATTCGTGATGCACATATTCCGGTACGCATGTAAGTCTCATTAATTCTTATATTTACGTATGGTTGGCTCAGTTTTGCTTAAATTTAAATTGAATGATACATAACGAATACATTACAGCACCGTGAAGTGGTGAATTTATATTAAAATGCAAAAAAAAAAAAAATAATGAGCACTCCGTACTAAATTATTCAACTAAACGATTACTATTCTTTTATGTGAGTAGAGCTGAAATGTAATATGTAACCGAAGTATAATCAATAAAAGTGTTGATTAAGATCTTTCATTACGAATCGACCCGCTGTAGACAGCATACGATTTTTTCATGCGCTTACGTTGTTGGTAGGTGAAGCTATTGCTGGTTTCAGCATGAATGGCTCGGTTCGCCCGGTGTAGTACCACCCGACCCACAGAAAACCGACGTGAAGTAACAGTGCTTGCATTCTTGCATTTCGTTCGGTCAGTGAGGGCACCAGGAAGACCATCTACCCTCTCCTCCCTCTCCCCTCCCCTACTTCCTCTTCCCTATTACCCCTCCCCCAATACAAGCTGGCAACGCACTTGAGACTCCCCTGGTGTTGCAAGTGTCTATGGACGGTGGTGATCACTTAACATCAGGTGGCCCACCTGTTTATTTACCTGCTATGACATCAAAAAAAGTTTCATTACAAATGAAAATCTGAATTGAAATATAATAAATATCTATTACCAAACACAACAACACACAGCAATATGAATTATTTAGTATGCCGGCATATCGTACGGTAGCACATTTCTACTCACCCCTCATTCAAATACTTCGACATCTTAATCAATTAATACAGTTCCCACTTTTCGACATACTTGCTTGTGACTGGAATAACTGAAAAAAGTTAATATACATGTCGAGGTGAACATAGAATGGTGCCTATGTAGTAGTATGACCTCATCCATAGAGTCCAAGTCATGGTTAAAAAATAATCGAATAATCCGTCAAGAACAATCGAATAAAACTTTATCCAATACAGAAACAAAACAATGAATATAGTCACGACGAACGACTGCTTGAGCGAGAATGCTCAGAATCGGGTCGTCGGGCGTCTTCTAAGCTGACGGCCGATAATAATCAAGACACATAAACAGCCGATATTACCAAGCAATGATGTCTCACACCGGGGTTAAACAGTGTCGGGATACATGAACAGCCGACAAATTCAGCCAATGGCGTTTAAGATCATTAGTAAATCTGATATAGTCAATAGCATGGACGCAGGTCAGTAGTCGCTCCCCGATATATATATATATATTCTTTTTGTTTTACATATCTCTTAAATATTGTAATTCAGATTTATTTTTTTATATTTATCTATGTTATTTCAATTTATATGGTGATAAAACATTGGATGCGTACAAAGAGCCCCTATAAAGAATATTGATATCGTATCTCACAAAGCATTAAACGTGAAACCGCGTAAAATATTGAAACTCGTAAGGTTTCAATTTTATCGCGAGACAGGCTGTATTTCCTGATTTCCGTTCCAAGGAGCCGGTTATAAGTCAAGTTACGACGTATTCAAGTTGCAATATACGTGCAAAAACATATCACATATGGTTCTATATTCGTTTAAATATATTTTTGCTTACTTCAGGCATTTCATTAATGAAATTTTTTTACAGGAAAGTGAACAGTTTGACGGTTAAATTATTAAAAAAAGTTTTTTAGGGCACAGATTTCTTAAACAAATTCCATGTGAAACATAACTCTTGTTGTATGTGACGTTGTATGATATAATAATAGGACATCCAAACAACTAACATGGCTCCTCGGCTCGATGGTGTAAGGGGTGTCGAATAACATCATAAGACTTGAGACACCCAAGCCAACCTCACCTGCACGTGGTGCACCCTGCTGAATAACAAACGAGGCAATGGCGCAAGCGGGGTGGTAGGGCTTTACAGCCCGACTGGGTCGCAACCACCATGTATATGGCAAAAAGCCCGTAATAGTGATTCGCTTCTACGGGTCGCGTTTCGGGATCAGCCTGTGCATGTCGCTTATTACAGGCCGGCATGATAGTGGCGACCGGCGATGGACAGTGTGTCAATCGGTGGTCGCTATTATTTTTGGATTGTACTGTGCTTACCATCAGGCATAGTGCAGTCACTTTGCCGTGCTACAAAAAAAAAACGAAATGAATGCAATACGATTTATTGTAACTACCGTATAATTATAGGAAAAATAGGGATAAAGATAAACATATACACTGAAATTTGTGTGATTTTTCATGTGAAACGTCTATATGGCGAATCAGACCGAATGATGGCGTGGCGACGTGCCAATTTCGGAAGTTACCAGTTTGGGATAGGAGATGGGTGTAGTGACTTCCGATTGAGTTACTGCTCCTTCTGGTTGATGAAGGTCCTCACGATTGGGGTTATTCAATTAAAAATGCAATTGTTAACTTGCGTAGTTTAATTTTAATATCCCCCGTGTCTACGACTTTTCGTGCGGGCCAGCGCGCAGTAACTGACTCGCCGTTCATACGTCGCGCTCTCATATAATTATTCGCTTACCATGCACTCTGCCTTACACGCTTACATTGATTGTGCTATACCAATTTTCTGTTGTAAATCATCTTTTTATGCGTAATACTTGTGCAAAATAGTTTCGATGTTTCATATCTGCTAGGCGTTTAGCAATGTCTCCTATTTTTGAAGTGAAAATTTCCTTAGCGCATTGAGCGGTTTTTTTTTTGGCAGGAGATAAATTTACATTTCCACGTCAGGACATGCTACATCAGCTTATACGGTCATTGCGCTTTCGCGGCTTGCGTCAGACTACAGACGAGTGGCATAGCGACCAGTGTACGTATAATTTTGATATTTTGCAGATCATCATTCGTTTGATTGATTAGTAGGCTTTATGATAATGTATACCTCCACAGTAATGTAAATAATTTTAATAAATAAATCATGAAATTTAAATATTGTCATTCAGACTACGATCAATATGGAACTTCAAAAGAGAACACATTTTTTCCATTGTCTTCAGATTTCACGCCTGTCGAGTTCGTGTGAGTGTCTCGATTTTTTTTTTACCTAATTAACTATGACTAGTCTTTGCCCGCGACTTCGTTCGCGTGGAATAGATACTTTAGGATAACGCTAACACGCAGCGGAAGCTCTCACGAGGTAAAAAAACCCCGATTTATAAAGTTTAAAGTTTAAAAGTAAAACATTAGTACTCCAGTCCTATTGGTCTTAGCATGATGATATATAGCCTAATTGAAATAATTTTTCAAATCGGACCAGTAGTTCCTGAGATTACCCCCTACAACGTCACAATTCACAACGTCACAAACTCACAAACTTTACCTCTTTATAATATTAGTATAGATTAAGAATACTGACTCGAATCCGATCTAACTCACCTCTAATAAGTATACTGACAATAATATGAATTTATGGGACGTTGAAATTTTGCAAATAACTAAATATATAGAAATTCTTTCATCCCCTCTTCACCATCTGTTATTGCTGACTCGGTTTTCTGGCAGACTGAACGATTTGGCTTCTGTATCAAAACACAGTCCTATCTTGATCTAACAATACATTACCCCACAGAAACTATCGTTCCGATCCCCCTTTTCTCCGACCTCGTAAAATCCTTTAGGCTCGATATGCGTACTATCTACACCTATATAACTATAAAACTGTTCATTGTTTAAGACCAGCCTACGTGATTTTATATTATCTTCACGGTGTGTAAACATTGGGTTGGATGAGTAAAAAGATCCTATAAATATTTTATACCTCTTCCCTATTCAATCAAATGTTATATTCAATACACTGTTTATTATAAGCTTGTTTGTAGGCCCCTATATTCTGTGATCTAATGGACAGAAGTAAGTACCTACTGCTCTTGAGCAAATCCTTTTAATTAAAAAAATTAATAGTTCGGTGAAGCTGTAAAGACCTTTCCAGGTCAACAGCATTTTTATTTCGAAAAAAAAACCTTTCAATTAAATAAAGGTGTGTAATTGTACCAATAGGTGTCGCTATAGGTCTATTGCATCGCGTTATCAATATGTCAGTCAACATAGTTATGTCAACTGATTATTAATTGGTAACATGGGTTCACTTGGAGTAGAACGGTAGTTGTTGTCTTTAACTACCCACATCCGTAAAAGTGTAAGTAAGCTATAGTAGTCTTAGGCCAGGATCCCTTTGCTATTTTTTCACTTGATTACTATCAAGCTGAATCTTCGTAAATAGCTTCGTTCTGATAAGACGCCCAACAATGTCCTGTGCGGAAATTCTTGATTCTGGTAGCTAACAGAGGTAGCAAGGACATAATATGTTTATTTAATGAGTCTCAAAAATTTTATTATTAAATGAGGGATTCTTTTTTTAATTTCATGATAATTATCTAAATTACTTGAAAAAATATTTGTCCTACAAAATGTAAGGTTTGATTAATGAGTCCCCTCCTGTTACCATGTATTGATTACGAAGTCATTAAAAATCATTAGTAACCAGCTGATTTATTTTTTTTACTTCGTTAACATGTATATAATGTAATGATCACGTTGTCCTACAAATTTTGTGATACGTTATCCCGGTCCTACGCTTATAAATTTTAATTCCACAAGACAATTTTTTTCATTACTAACTGTAGGATAAATATATTAGATGATAGGTTAGTGGGTTCTCTGCACAAATAAAACAATATCCTAAAAGAAAGCAGGGATGGATAGCTAGTCCGACAGTGATTGTAATTCACCATAATATATTCTAGCAAACATCCTGTTTATTTCCCTTTTCCTCGGCGTGACTAGAAGGAGGAATCTTTAAGGGCTACAAAGAAGCTTTATAATAAACAAAGAAGGGACAATGCTCGTATACGAGCTCCGGGCGTTATCAAACTCAACTAGAACTTTGATTAATCTCCGCTACCCTTGATGCGTGTGGTGCGACGTACTAGGGGCTATTTATACTGGTAATTTTAACAGCGTAATCAAGGTTTAATCCTAAATTAGTTTATATTAATGAAATGTATTTACAAAATTATGATTAGTAAGTTTGAATATCAAACGAATTGTGCAAAAGAAGTATATGGTTATAACTGCGGAGTGGTAGTGAATTATCTGCCAGTAGAGCTCTAAGACATCTTAAACTAAAACAACTTATCAGGCCTGATAGCACAATGCCAGTAATCCTTCGATATTTGAATGTAGGCTGACTTTTCGTAGGTGAACATAATTGCCAGCTTTGTTTCTGTATATTAAAAGATGTGTTTCTTAACATGAGCTACGCTTAGTTTTGACTTGAAGAACTCGGGTAAAATTATTCATTTACTATATGTTAGCTCTTGCCCGTGACCTCGCTTGTATTATTGTAGATTTGAATTACTCTTCGACTATTTCTGTTCTGGATTACATTGACAACGTAGATGCAAAATGTCTATATAATTGGTGTAGTGAAGGCGGAAAAAAAGTAAACGGATAACATTGTAAAAAAAAAAATTAGGTCATACATTTACTTTCAATATTTTTAAATTTTCTCCTCTGTAAGTAAAATAGATAATAAATACCACAATCGAAATTATGGGTATTGGTTAGTTAAATTAAGAACTTATTGGCAGCTAATATTTTTTTCTACAATAAAATATGACAAAAAGCAACCTTTGTATTTTTAATACTCTAAATATTGTTATATTAAATTTTACCACTAAAATGCTCACGGCTGTCATGGCGTTGGCATGACGTAAACAACACTATTTTTCTTCGGCATAAATAAGACAAAATAAATATTAGAATAATGTCTGGAAAATTGTGAACTCACGCACGATTATTGGTGTTTCTGTTGACACGATAACAAGAATAAGTTATTGACTTTTTATTCAAATATTATTAGAAATATAAGTGTTTTAAAACTTCTATGTCATTTAATGTATCTAATACCTTTAACCGAGCAATTCTTGTATATTTTTAAATTGCTATATATTCAGGATCTCAAAAACAATGTCAGCTATTTCCATGAAATTTAGTATGTAGGTGGTGTCGGGGACGATAAATCGATCTAGCTACATTTCATTCTGTTTTTTTTTTTTTAATCTGAGTTTTCAGGCAATGAAAAAATATAGCTAGAATATAAATATAAATTTCGCCGCCACTGTCAAAATAGAAATAGCTCAAATGGAAATCGGCTGCTTTAAAAATCCGTCCAACCCCAGTTCGAATCCGAGTGACAGCAAAAGAGATATCTTTTTAATCATTTTTTTTTGTCATAAAAAATACTAATTTTGTGAAGCAAACCTAATAGTTTATTTTAATTAATTTTTTTTTTTAAAGAACTGAGCTAGGCTCTGTCTTCCAGGTATTTATAATAATTTGACCATACGGCTTTGTTGATATTGTTTCTGATAATAAAATGTCTATAAAAAGGGAACACCGTGTGTGCGCCCTTTAGGCTTATTTCTCTAGGAAAACTTTACTAGTTTTCGCAGCGGCTCAGTTTAGAAATAATGGTAGACATCCTGCCGACTCCCAGACCGTCATAACAACTCACACACGACTCTGCTTAATTGAATATGTAACTACCTTAAGCAGTCTTTGACGGATGCTTATCGTTACGACTGTCGGAAAGTTGGATAACATGAACAAGGGATGCTTGTAAGTTTCTTTATTCTTACATACTTGTATTCATTGGATTCTTGACTCATATGACAAGTTCTATTTTAAAGGAAATTAGTTTTAAAAATAGCGAAGAAATCGTAATGGAAATATGTCAGCTTTAAAAAATTCTGAATTTTAATAATCTCCTAAAAATAAAAATGTGTACATAGGAATTTTTAATTACTTAGTCTGGCCATAAATACTGTTACAATTAAAAATAAACAAAATATTGCATTTGAATTTAAAATCTATCATTTTAATATGATTATTCATTGAGTTTTCTGATTTTGGCGTCAATACATTGTACAATATTTTGCGATATTAAAATGGAGTGGGGTGATGAGAACCGAATCGCTGTGATTGCATTACACAAAGTAGGTATGGAGCCAAATGCAATATTTAAAACTCTTCCTACGCTTGATATTAGTAAAATGTTTGTGTACCGAGCTATTAATATACATGATGAGACCTTTTTGTTTGTGACAGAAAAAGATTTGGCTTTCGCTAAAACTCCAGTCATCATACATATAAATTGTATTTTTATCTCGTTCAAGACAGTAAAATTTAACTTGAAGTCTTCAGGCGTTTCGAACTTTTCAGCTCATGGAATTTTTAATATCACAATATTTTCTGACGAACTTTTCACGTTTCATATTTCATTTTAATTCAAATATTGTTTTTAATGACGTAGTGTCGAATGTTTCTTGCACAAATTCTTTGCAATTTGTGTGCCTTTTTAAATAATCTGTATATATAAATAAAAGTATTTTTGTTTGTCCAAACTAATATCCAAAAGTGCAGAACCAGTTATTATGAGACTTACTTTCTACGGATAATTAAGTGCAATCAGGTATAAGGTTTGTACGAAAATGGCATTGCCTAGTGTTGAGGTCATCGTTAAGGGTAATAATATATTTGGAAGGATTTTAGAAATATTATATATATTGGTATTTGTTTTCACTTTTTTCATATTTCTAAGACATAGTGTAGGTATGAAATAGTAACGATAAAATATAAAAGTGTCAATATCAGTAAAACGGTTATTGAAGTTGGTTCAATTTTCAAGAGAATACAGTCGAGGGCAACACTTAGTTGAATAATATATGAACGTGAAACTACTGATCTTGAGAACCTTAAGGATGGTCTCATGGCGAATCCATGAACTTATATACATGAACTCTGTGGGATAAGAGATACGGTGTTTGCAAGCGTGAAAGACCTTAACTTTAAAAGCGATGATTGCTTAGTACATATCGTATTTGAACATCTCGTAAATGGACGTTGGTTCGAAACTTAGCAACTGAGCCGGACGTAGAGTGCGACCTCCATATATGTTGCAAAAATTTCAAATATTATCTGTCTTCCATATACCTCATCATCAGACTTTCCAGATAGGTTTTTAAGTAAAGGTCAGTCTATTAACGTAGATACATCCACGAACTTGTAACAAATATAAATGCTACGAAGTCTATCTAATAAAAACTTTAAATGACTAGTGTTTACTATCGACTTTTTAAAAGAGGGGTATAATCTAAATACTAGAAAATGTGATGGGTCGTCCCATATTTGAGATTCAGTAAAACCAGTAATCGTTTTTCGGTAATAGGGCTTTACAACGAAATCCCAAAGCATATTACTGTAGATCTACCGGACTTAGTTTAAGCTCCATGTCAAGCGGGTGTTGGTGTCAAAAGGAGAGGATGGATCAATATGCGAACGATGGTTATATCTAGATTAACTCCTCTCTGTGCATTCCCTAGAATGATTGTAAGGTGTAATGTATTTTAAATATATATGTGTTAAAAAGATAAACCTGATCGAGTTTCTTGCCGGTTCTTCTCGATGACCGAGTTGTTTGCAAAACGATAATAATTTTCACTCTAGCGTGTTATTGGGACTTTAATTAAATAAAGTACTTTGTTGTTTGTATTCGATGTAACTTCAGCTGCGTTTATATTATATTATCTTCGTGCAACTATCACAATTTATCTAACGCACGGCGAGATAACTCTCGTGTGGTATGATAATTTTCAATTTATTTATCATTTATCGTTATATTTTTAACAATAACTTTATAAATTATAACCTATGTGTTATTATCATGTACAAAGTATAATCATGTGATGTTACATTACAATCTGTCTAGTAGTTTTTGTATGTAAAAGTATAGTTACAAACATCAATTAATTTTCACAAACATATTCGTTTATAATAGATATTAATAGAATGATTAATACCTTTGGTCTTCAGTTTCCAATTTTAGCTACAGAATATTATAATAAGCAAAATCGTTTAAAGGCACGTCGTTTTACAGCCGGGAGGATAGTTTAGCTGTTCTATTTTCCATTTACTTTAAAAGATCAAAGTGCTTGCAAGGAATGTTTGATTTTAGATTCCCAACTTTATCGAAAGTGGTGGAATATGTAACGACTATCTTGTTATATGATACTACAGAAAGCGATATCTGTGGGTAAATTATTTTTGAAGGAATACTTATGACACGGTAGGGAAAAATTGTCATTACGCGTTAAACGTAATATATGTTACGCATTTGTGTGACTTATATGTGTGTGGGTATCTTAGTACATGGGATAAGTAAACTAGCTATATAATATATACTTTTAAATTAAATGTATTACTGGACTTCAGATAATATAAACTTTATTAGCGTTTTCATATATTTATATAGTAGGTAGGGGAGACCGGGTACAAAAGTAACACTTTGTACTTTTACCTTTATTTCTAGCTGGGTGTTATTGTTGTTATTAAACTAATATAACCACATATAAATTCAGTTTATTTCTTTACACTGGTAACTAGATTTATTTCATTATGGTGGGTTTTATATGAATACCAGCGAGTTGAAAAAAAACGTCAATTGTTACTTTCAACCATGTAAGCAGGTCGAAATTAACACATTGTGGGTCAAAAGTAACAAGACACAGGGGGTTGCCAATGAAAACAATATACAATACAACAACAAATTACTTATTAAAGTTATTTTTCGTTTAAGTAATGAGATCAATTAATATATGTTAATCATTTTTTTATAATCAGGCTATTTAATTATGACACACATAATTCTTATCATTGTCAACGCATTTTGAATGAAACCACATTCTACATTCGATACATTATATCCATTCTTTATTTGGTCGACTATTGCTAACAGTTTTTAAATAATCAAGACAGAAGCAATCGCCGTCATCAGATTTACTTTCCTTGTTTTTAGGTCCCTTTTTATCTTTTTTTCGTTTTGCCTTTCCTTTAGTTGCTACCAATTTCCTCTTAATTTTAATTTTGTTACAAACCTGTATAACGTTACATGGCAAACATTCTATTTTTTGCCAGGGCTCTTATTACACCATCTTACAAATACACTTCAGCCGCTTTTCGATACACTTCCGTGTTGATAGTTTCTTGTGCAGTAAGTAGCTTTTATGTGTTGTCGCGGCATCTTTTAGAAGTAAAGACACATATACAAATATGGTGTAAGTTATTAAATCATTATGGGGACAAAAGAAATATGTTTTGCACCAATAGAGACACACATTAAAAAAATAAAAGATATGAGCAAAGATATCTACTCTATTTGGTTAGCACAAATACTCAAACACAAGTCTATCCAATATAGGATAAATTTAGTTAGAACCTCATTTCTTGACAATTTCAATTGTTTGATACGTCCTTCTGTGAAAGAAAAACGTTTGCTCTATCTGAAAGTTGTTTGTTTATGATCTAGACTATATATTACGCCCACGCACAGTTCATCCCCTGCTTTGCTCCGGGCGCCAGAGCGTCTACTTTCAATAAATATGGCTGTATTTTAGTTGTAATACATATTTAGAATCAACTAAATAAATCTCCTTGTTATTATCCAAGTAAAGTGTATTAACATATAAGAACAGCAACTACGACTAAACTTTTTATAAAATTCTGTAGGTGGTAGAGTCACGCTTAAGCTATTATTGATTTCAGTATGAATGGATCGGCTAGTCCGGGGTAGCACCACCCTCTCGTAGAAAACCGATGTGAAGTAACAGTATTCACATTGTTGCGTTTCGTTCGGTCAGTGAGAGCACCGGCGACCCATCAAAATGTGGCATGTGGTAACCACTGTGCAACTGGTATAGTGAGAGGCATTTCGAAGACACATTTGTATTAATTGAAAATTGTCTGATTTGGAAACTGTATTTTAAGTTTTTCTTTCTCGCGATTTAGGTAATAAATCATAGGCAAATTCTGGACAGGTATCAGGAGTTTTGATCGAGGTCAGCGAAACACTAGTTCCCACATCTACTCGGCTTTAGAGTAAATGCATGTCGAGACTACGCCTGCTCTATTCCTAAACTCTTCTACCTTCTTCTTTTTCTACCCAATTGACTCACGAAGTCATATCTAGTCTACATTAACTAATTCCACGGATTTATATTAGTATAGCTTTCAGTAATCGTTTATAAAGAAATTTATAGATTGTATTATGAAATATTTGCTTGTTAGACGAATTATTAAAGACACACATACAGAAACAAGACATTGTGTACATTGCGAATACAAAAATATACTTATAAAATAGACTAGTAATAATGGATTAAATAAAGGAATGAAATTCAAGAAAATAATACGATAACTATACAAAGAGAGTCTTGTATGAATATAATTATAATTCAGGAGCACTTTGTTTTTTCCAAAGGATATTACCGATTTGCGGGATTGTGAATTTAAGCGCCATGTCAAGCGGGTTTTTGTCTCAAAAGGCTGTTATAGCGTGGATCAGTATGTGAACGATAGTGATATCTGGAATTGACTCATCTCTGTGCATCCATTAAAAACGTTTCTGTCATGTAGGGGAGAGTGGGGGAATTGAGAAAACTTAACTTCAAACGCTAAAAAATAATAGAAAAAAGTTATAAACTAAATCAAATTTTATTGCTACATGAACTTTAGTTATCTATGTACTCAGTAGTCATAAAACGTTATTTTAAATTTACGTTTTAATAAAAATGTAAACTAAAACAAAAAACATTACCGTTCCTCTTTACCCGATACACTATGGGGTAATTGAGATAATCCCGTGGGGGAAATGGAAATGGTATGAGGCAATTAAGAAAGACGTTTGATCGATCTTTCTTACGTAATTACGAGGCATCTCGAATAATTTGTAAAGTTTAAATATTTTTACACAATCAACCAGCAGTACTATGGGTAATTAGGAGGGTAAGGGGTAATTGGGAACGTTCCAAATTACTCACCGAATGCCGTTCCCAATTACCCGAATCAGACAATATACATAAAAATTGCCGCCACTCTCAAAAGCATTTTTTATTACCTTCAATCTATGTTGCATTTGAAAACAGATACTGTGTGTATGATATGAGCAAAAACACAATACCTTTGAACTCAAAAATATGACACTTACATGTGTAATAACTGATGACAAAAATTATATCAAAAATACAAAAAATATTGTTCGACTTACCGTGACAAAACTAATGCGTTCTTTCAATCCCACTTTCGCATATGCAATGAATTGCTCTGCATTCAGCCGTAGAATAGGTTCGCGACAGTGTAGTACGGGGAGATGTACTATATATCTAACTGTTCCCAATTACCCGCCGTTGTCAATGACCCTACTCTCCCCTATGTAATATAGTCTAAATATTATCTATATATTAATACGTGAAGCAAAAAAATTGAACCCCTTTTTAACCTATTTGCCGGGAACGGGTGAACTTGAAATTTGGCATAGTTAAAGTTTATATGGCGGAGAAGTGCAGAAAGCTGTTTATTTTACATAAAATGCATTAGGAATACATTAATTTTATCAAAATATGCACAACTCACACTACTGCTAGAATTTTACACAACATATGCACACATGTAAATGAAAAAGGCAGTTTGACAGATCCTTCATAAAGTTACCTACCTTACATTCCAATTACCTACCTTTTCAATATTTTTAACATGACTGATGTTGCGTCCCTTACGTGCCCTTTAAATGAACTGGTCAAATTGTAGGTTAATTTTATAACAATATATTGTATAAATTTATAATATTCATTAATAAATAATTGATAAATAATGTGTCTTTGTTAAATTTATAGAAACACTGAAATAATAATTATTCTGTTTGGTCTTATTGAATAACATATGTTTTAGGTGACAGGACTGTTTTCTCTTCATGTAGTGTGACATCGCTTGATGTTGTCATAAAAGTAAAGCAATACTCCAAAGTCAATGTCACTATTTTAATGTTTAGTATTTTTTCATGGTGAACTCACTTCAAATGATGATTCAATGAAAAAACGAGCCAAAAAATACTTAATTAATAAAATCAAAATGAGAAAATGTGTTTGCTAATGAAAGTAATCTATGACTTAGATCTCCGCCGTTACAATGATTCAGGTTAACCTGATGTAGCAATAATATTTAGTACAGTTGATGATGAATTTTGAACAAGAATGAATTCATTTTCAATAGTTTATGATAGAATTAAAAACGTCTTTGCTTAATCATATGATTCTATTGTGTATCCATTACCTTTCCAAACGATGATACGGGCCATATCACTATTCCTTACAATGTACAAACTACATATAATTCAATATTACCCAGAAAGACCCATGGAGTTGTGTAACATTAATTGAAAATCGTGTTATGAGTTGCGATATATTTCTCTATTTTCGTAGTTATGTTTCTTTGAATTTGACAGCCTTACCACTTTACATAATAGCCTGTTTTTTTGTTTCAAATTTAAAATTAATTTAAATTTTTATTTAGACACTGATTTCTTTTGTTCATATAATTAAAAAAAAAAATGGTAAGCAACTGAGTAACCATGATGAAATCCTTTGATTATATAAGTATACCCTTTGACAAAAGAACCCTAATAAAGTTCAAACTTTAAGAGATAAATGAACTATGGTCGAATGTCGACCACTGGGCGCCCACTAGTATATATTAAAGAGATAAACCAGATCGAGTTTCTTGCCAGTTCTTCTCGATGGCTGGGTTGTTTCCGAACCGGTGGTAGTTATTGACGTTCATAAGTGCCTTATTAGGGCATAAACTGAATAAAGTATTTTTTGATTTTGATTTTTTTAGCCATACATATCTATATCTATACTAATATTATAAAGAGGCAAAGTTTGTGAAATTGTGATTTTGTGAGGTTTTGGGGGGTAATCACGAGAATTACTTTTCCCGATTCGAAAAATTCTGTCAGTGTTATATAGCTAATCTATCGAGGAAGGTTATAGGCCATATATTATCATAGTAAAACCATTAGGAGCGGAGCAACTATAAAAAATGTTTCAAAATCGTGGTTAGCTGAAAGTAACTATTCCACAAGGACGAAATCAAGGGCAGAGTCTTGTTTATAATAAGATTGTTAGTGTAACGTCTCAGTACATTTTATTAAAAAAAAATTGTTACAGGTGTCTTGGAATAAGCAATAAAATATATTTCAGTTATTTTTAGAAATGTCTGTTTATATGTATGTTTGTTGTGCGAAAGTATAACGTTTATTAGTAACGTAACCAAAAAATTATGAAGAGGTTATGCATCGAGTACCATTTAGTTTCCTTTGTGAAAGATTTTTTCCCTTATCGAACTGAAAAACTCTCCAAATTTTTCCGATAAAAATATATGGAGGGGTTGTCGGGGCGGATATGCTGGTACTCATATGCGTCTCGACAACTCAAACATATATGAATAGTTAGCTAGGTTAGCTAAGATAGGTCGCGATTTTGCATGCAACGGGCAACAGCCAAGCCGAGGTGTGCCGTGCACCCTTGAGCTGGTTGCCATTATAAAATCGGCTGAGTGCCTTAAGCGCTCACCTTAGTAGTCCGGTGAAGCTGTTAAGACCTTGCTAGGTCAATAGCGTAGTTAGTTCGAGAAAAAAAAAAAAAAATTAGTTTCGTTTTAATTTAAATCAGTTTACTTAATAACAAAATATTAATAAGCAGAATATATCAAGATAGGTCACAATTGTTTGATTTCTTTAAAATTTACTTGACATTTATCGTTACATTTTCATCAATTTTAACAATACCTTTATAAATTATTCCCTATCTAGATGTGTTACTTATGCCTGAAAGATAATAAGTACTCATTCGTTGTCACAAACTTTCTCCTTTATAATAGAAGGATATATAGAGATTGTGGTAGGTGCGGGCGCCCACTGGTCTGGTTCGATTTTATCGCAAAACATCATAGCGTGGTAACACAGTAACCACTTAAACTCTAGACTGAAATTATTATAAATTATTTAATTTTTTGTCTATGAATATTTTTATTCTGAAATCACTTTAATTAATTTCGTTTGTTATGTTATTTATAATACAGCTTCAAAAAATGAAATTATGGTTTTCGTTGACGAGCTCTACTCATCATCATCATTACCCTTATCCCACTTAAGTAGGGTCGGCACAAAATGTTTTCTTTTTTCATTTCCTCCTGTCAGATGTCGTCTCAGTGTTTACACCTTTTACAGACATATCGTTTCTCACACAGTCCATCCATACCTTTTTCGGTCTTCCTCTACTCGTATATCCGTCCATTATCGTACTCAACACATTTCTAATTACATGGTTTTTATCTCTCCTCAACTTCTTTGTCACTGGTGCTATTTCAAACGGCCTCTAATATACTTATTCTTAATCTTGTCCATTCTAGTTACACCACACATCCACCTTAACATTCGCATCTCTGCCGCATGTAATTTTCTCTTATTCGTCTCTTTCGTAGCTCAGTACTCAGATGCATACAGCATAACCGGTCTTATCATAGTTTTATAAACCTTCCCCTTAAGTTTCAAAGGCATTCGTCGACGAACTCTACTACGGTTCTTTAAAAATTAATTGTAAAACAAAAGTGTACATTTTATTATTGAAGCAAACTCAATAAGTGTAATAAGTCTACTTCAACTAATGCTAACTTAGTCCAGTGTTCAAAAACAACGGTAACACCAAATAGATTGAAATTTATTGACCGCCCTCCTTGATCCACCAAGACAAAATTTTCTAGGTTCTTAAGTGCATTGAAATTTCTCAGTCGGTTTAAAAATGGTAAAGTGTGTAACAGCATGTATCATACAGTATTACCAACGATGTATAATTTCTCACGTGGGTACCATACGTACACTCACTCTTTTTTTTATTTATAATTTTTTGATTATTGCTAGTCTTCAGAAACTCTTATATGTTATCGTTAATAACAAAATTCTATGGAAAAGCGTGATTAAATTTAGTCTATACAATATTCTAAGCATAAAAACAACAGACGACATTTCGACTAGAATCTAAAACTTATAAATTCATGTCATCCAATATATTTAATTTCACGCATAGTTCACAGTTAGCGTGGTCACAAAATCTCTGTTGAACCAGTTCAGTGCGTTTGGAACAGTGCCCGGGGAGACGAACTTCAGTATCATGCCTCTCGCTGTGATAAATCATATTTTATGGGTATTTGCCTTGGTTTGTGACCTTCGTAAGAGTACGCCTCCAAGTTAAGCCGGCGTTACACTGTGTCTTCGGCTTGGCCTTAAGAGTATTCTCTAATAATTGGCCAACAGCCTCTAACATGAGGATGTTTGTGACTATTTGTTTATTAAAAATCATATAAAAAAGGACCCTTGCTTAAACAATATCTTAGCGAGTCCTTTATATAACTTTCAATTACTGGTTACTATTTAGAAGTCAAAACTTTTTCACGCGCGTTTATTGGTATTTTTGGCAGGAGGTTAATTTATAATTTTGCGTCATGACATGCTACGTAAGTATGACTGGTCATGTATGGAAGGAATGTAAGGAAAAATGTATATAATTATTGCGCCGAGTGTCAATATATATGAAAACCACACTAATGTCAATGAACAAATTCTAAAATTTAAATGTGATCATTCACACTACAATTAAATTAAAAATTCAATAGAGACCATATTTATTTAATTTTTTTTGAGTTTTCAATTCTGTCAGCATTCCCTGTGGCTGCCTCGACTTTTTTTTTGAGTTTTCACTTCTGTCGGCTGTTCCTATGGCTGCCTTGACTTTTTTTTTAGTTTTCACTTCTGTCGGCAGTCCCTATGGCTGCCTCGACTTTTTTATTAAATTTCTAGATTTTATTTATAACTAGCTGTGCCCACGACTTCGTATGCGTGGAAACCTATGTAAAAGAAAACAGTAATTAATAAAATCATGTGAATCTATTGAGTCCATTTACTTATCTACTTTTCTCTCGCACTTAACACGAGCCGTCATTTAGTAGTCCGGTGAAGCTGTAAAGGCAAAAAAAAAGAAGGCCAATAGCGTAGTCAGTTCGAGAAAAAAAAAACGAGCCGTCATTCAAATTACAATAACTTTTGATAGAATTGACCGATTTTAATAAAACAGAGGTTAAATTATTCTTGAGAACATGCTTCATAGCTTTCATTGAAAACCTAGTACGTTGGTAGTGATGCATGTTTATACAACCAACAGACAGGCAGACGTTTCTAAAAATAATTAAAAGGTATTCTATTACTTATTTCCATACAGGATAGATTTACATTCTTATTATATGTATAGATAAGTCTTTTATACGAAACTTGGCGATTAATAATAAACTGACACAGATACGGGAGTGACATATGAGTTCATATTTCATACATCTAAATTAATAATTCATCTGATTTAGCAATTGCAAAATATCCACGCCTTAAGACCCGCATCATAGAATGATATGCAAGTACTATTGTAAACCGGACTTTAGTACCATTAGTAACTGCTTTTTGAAGAAAAATTACGATCTTCTGTCAGTTTTGCCAGCTTTGATATTATATATAAAACGCATCTACATCACGTGTGGCGTTAGCATACAATCTCAGATGTTATAAAAGCATAAAACATAAATACGAATATACCTTAATTACTCTGGAAAATAAGTTTTTTCATTAACACTAGCAATGACAGGTTTAGCGTAGCGAATATCCGTTCTCAGTTCCACCCGACACCCCAATGCGACGCCCCTACATCCTGACAACACCAAAATAGTAATTCGAAAAATAACTGTATGTCTAGATTTAATTTTAAGAGGCCTTGTATGATTTGTTTTAAATTTCGTACCTGTACCATATGGCCTCCTTTCTGCAATTAATAGGGTATAAAAATTGTCTGTAGATATTTAGTAGGTGGAAGAGCTACACTGAAGCTAATACCGGTTTCAGCATGAATGGATCAACTCGCCCGGGAGAGTACCACCCCTCTCACAGAAAACCGACGTGAAATAACAATGCTTGCATTGTTGTGTTTCGTACGGTCAGTGAGAGCGCCGGAGGCCCACTTCCCTTCCGCTTTCCTCCTTTCCCTTTCCTTTGCATATTATTAACTTATGCAATTGTAACTATTTATTTATTTTATTTTTATGCAGTATTTTTTTTCCTTTGTTTTTTTGCTTTGATATTAATTCAAGTTACACTTTTTGAGTGTGGTGACCGACAAGAAAACAATTTTTTTCTTTTATTAAATAAATGAGAAGTTAATATTGTTCAAAATATTTTTATTATCTTACAATACATGTAGGTTATTCAGGAAAACACTTTGTACCCAAATTATACGAGTACAGGTATTCACTGTTGTACATAGATGATTAATACCTATACACCATTATACTTTCTCACAAACAGCTGATTACGTATTCGTCCGATTTCGGAGCAGTTCGTCTCGATCCGCACCCGATTAGGCCTCCCACGGCAGCGGCTCAAGCCTAGGTTCGATCCCTCGGTGGGAGGCGCTCCGATTTTTTGGGGTGCCCGCGTACCTGCGGCGGCTGTTGGAGGCGTACCTCGAGGGAAGGGAGGTCGTCTACGCAGACAGCAGAGGGCGGACGATCCGACGTGGGACTCCTTGTGGAGTCCCACAAGGCTTGGTCCTAGGGCCCTTGTTGTGGAACCTGGGCTACGACTGGGTGCTCCGCGGCGCGCTCCCTTCAGGAGCGCGTCTAATATGCTACGCGGACGACACCCTAGCCGTAGCCCGGGGAAGAGAATGGACGGAGCTGGTGCGCCTGACCACGCTGGCTACAACCTTCGTGGTCGGGCGCATCCGCCGACTGGGCCTCAGAGTGGCCCTCGAAAAAACCGAGGCCCTGCTGTTCCACGGGCCTCGGCAGGGGCCACCCTCTGGGGCCCATATAACGGTGGGAGGAGTACGTATCAGGGTGGGGTCCACGATGAAATATCTGGGCTTTACCCTGGACGGCGTTGGCGGTTCGAGCCCCACTTCAAGGGGCTCGGACCGCGTATAGTAGGGGCGGCGGCGGCGCACGGCCGCCTTCTCCCGAACACGGGAGGGCCGGGCGCTGCCTGTCGCCGTCTTTATAGTGGGGTGGTGAGGGCCATGGCCGCCTACGGGGCGCCGGTGTGGGCGGACTCCCTCAGCGCCACGAACGTTCGCGTCCTGCGCAAAGCGCAGCGCACAGTGGCGTCGAGGGAGATCCGTGGGTACCGCACGGTGTCCTCGGCGGCGGCCATGGTTCTCGCGGGCCCTCTACCCTGGGAGCTGGAGGCGGAAACTCTTGCCGCCGTGTACAATTAGGCGGCGGCAGGAAAATCCCGAGGTAGACCTCCGGCGCCCAGGGAGATCGGCCCGCAGCGAGCAAATAGAGAGGTGGGGCCGACACCTGGTGGACGAGCGTTACGGACGATTTACCATAGACGCCGTCCGCCCGGTCCTGTCGGCCTGGGTGAATAGGGGCTGGGGCTCCCTGACGTACCGTCTGGTGCAGGTGCTGACCGGGCACGGATGCTTCGGTTGGTACTTGCACCGGATAGCGCGCAGGGAGCCCACCGCCGCATGCCACGAGTGCGGCGCTGAGACGGACACCGCGCAGCACACTCTCTCGGAGTGCGCCGCGTGGGGCGATCAGCGCCGCGCCCTGGTTGCGGCGGTGGGGGACGATCTCTCGCTGCCGGGCGTGGTTTCGACCATGCTCGGCAGCGAGGACGTCTGGGCTGCTGTGGCCTCCTTCTGCGAGACCGTCATCACACAGAAGGAGGCGGCGGAGAGGGCCCGGGAGGTCGATCCCAGAAGTGGTCCTCTCCTCCAAAGAAGAGCAGCGGGAGGGGCGAGGCGTAATGCCCGTCCCTGCCAAAACCGTGGCAAAACCTGAGGGGATGGGGCGGGGCCCCCCATCTCCTCGTTGCACGGGTGAGGCTGACGAGGGGAGGCTGCTGGTCGTGTACCCAGTAGTCTCTCTATAGTAGGGCGAAGCCTGGCCTTCACTCGCCAGGCTGCCGCAGGGGCAGCTTCAGGTCAGTGAGCATGCTCGATCCCTGGCTGCCCCTTCCATGCGGCGGACGGTACACCGTGGGGTTTTAGTCCGTGCGAATCGGACATAACCTACCCTCTCCCCCGGGAGGGTAGCGTATCCGTTAGGGATTTCCCCACGTTAATAAAAAAAAAAAAAGGTTCGATCCCTCGGTAGGGAGCCCTTGAGTGCGTTGCTTGCGCGATACGGTGACATACAAATATACATCACTGCTACAACACTACACGATCACCCCCACACACGTGCACGCCTACACGCTTACACATGAAAGTGGAAGGGTTTACTTTTTTTTCCCTTATCGAACTGAAAAACTCTCAATTTTCCGATAATAAATATATGGAGGAGTTGTTGAGGCGTGTATGCTTGGTACACATACACGTTTCAACAACTCATACATATATGAATAGTTAGCTAGGTTAGCTAAGATAGGTCGCGATTTTGCATGCAACAGGCAACAGCCAAGCCGAGGTGTGCTTTGCAACCTTGAGCTGGTTGCCAAAATAAAATCGGTTGAGTGCCTTAAGCGCTCACCTTAGTAGTCCGGTGAAGCTGTTAAGACCTTGCTGGGTCAATAGCGTAGTCATTTCGAAAAAAAAAAAAACTCTCGATCCGTACGAGCTTACTTTTATTTTATTATCCTTATATTAATACATGTTTTGCGAACAAAGCAGCCGAAAAGTCTTTGACACATTTAATAAATAAGATAAGCTGATTTGATTCCTGTCAGATAATAAATTGAACGGAATAGGCTTCTCGTGTCAAGCCAAACGTAATTAGGATTTCTTAGGATGAGAGAACGACTCCTTCTGAGGCAATTTGGTAAAGCCACTCTCTCTCAACCAAATATACGATGTATTTTTGTAATCTACATTAATAAATCTGTGGATTTTTTCCCAAATTTTGTTATAGATATCTTGTATAAAAGGGATATATCATAAAAATTCAGAAAAAAATATCGGTATGTCGGTCTGCTTTTATGTCTGAGATTAACACGAAAACGTTTTCACATATTTCGATGATATTCAATATATGATAAGCTTATTTAATTCCATAATTTACTATGTATAAGAATGATTCCTAATATCCTTCGTAAATAATTCAAAAATTTTTTTCAAACGATTCTAATTTAATTATTAGTACAGAAATGACATCATTTAAAACTTGATAACGCTATTAAAATAATCAGTAATACATTGAGAGATAGTAATATAGGAATATCTTAACGTTAAAAATTAGGAGTCGAAAAGAATTACTGCATAAAAATGTATAAAGTGCCGCGGACACAGCTGATTAATTAAGGTAGGTATTCCTTCCTTTAGTTTCGCCCAAGCCAAAGGCGCCTTTGCGTATCTGCGAGCCGCATGGCAAGCCAAATACCTCTCTAAAAGAGTGAAACTGAAAATATTTAATTCTAACATAAAGTCAGTCTAGTGGTACGGGTGTGAGATATGAAAGACTACCGTAGATCTCACACACCAGGTCCAAACCTTCCTTAAACGCCGCCTACGTTAAATCTTGAGAATCTTCTGGCCAGATAAAATCAGCAACGCAGAGTCGTGGAAAATGTACCATGTAGATCCCACAGACCATCAAGTGCGACACCGAAAATGGACCTGGATCGGCCACACTTTGTGACGGGACAATAGCCATATCCCTAATCAGGTATTGACAGGGACTGGTATCCCCAAGGGAGGCGGAGACGTGGTTGACTTAAACAAAGCTGTGCTCGCAGAGTTTACGAACACTGGGCTTACTTGGAGTAGGTGAAAAGCGAAGCCATCGACAGAAAGAGATGGAAAAGAATCATGTCTGCCCTCTTCCCCGACAGTTTGACGATATAAAATCCCAAGAGAGAGAGAGAGAGACAAAATCCTTCCTTTATTACCACAGCATAACCACAGTGCTGACTCTGCTATATTTTTAGAAAAAGTTATTTGTAATATAGGGGAGACATACATTTACATATCATAGGAGGTAAACGAACATGTGGGTCATTTAATGTTAAGTGATCACCACCGTCCATAGACACCAAAAGAGTCACAAGTACGTTGCCAGGCTGTGTTAGTAGGTAAATGGGGAGCGGAAGGCAGAGAGGGGAGGTGAGCCTCGGGCGCGCTCACTAACCGAACGAATTGCAACAATGCAGGCACTGTTACTTCACGTCGGTTTTCTGTGAGAGGGTAGTAATACTCCAAGCGAGTCGACCCATTGATACTGTTACCAATCATAGCTTCAGCATTTGTAAATCTGTAGCAATATATTTAATATCTGAGCTTACAACTTTCTGGGTAACAAGGGCTACGGGGCAGGCGAAGAATCGTTTGTCCTGACAGTCCTTGAATCCCAGGGATTGACCTTCAAATCGACGATGAATTTGATAGCGTTTCACATGCAATAGTAGTAATATCCAGACACACCAACACCTTTGTCTGACGTAACTGATGCCACAATTAGCACGTTCATCCTTCGGGCTTTGGTGCGGAACAATATGGATTATAATTTAAAAAATAGCTATAAAAAATGAAAATCAATTCGCCAAAATGTTAAGTTAAAAAACATCACTAGTTGCTCACATTTAAAACGATATTAAACACAATTAATAAATTAAACGAAAATAGAAAAAGGTGCGGATCAAGAGTATGCAGAATAAATCTCTGTTGTATAAATATCAAGTTACTAGACTTTCATGTATCGTCCAGTATCTCAAAAAAAATCAGCGCTGGTTTATTTCTTCGAAATGACTAACATTATTGATCTGATGTGCCACACAGCTTCACCGGTCTAAGTCAGCATTTTAGTATTTTCTTCTACTATAGCATTATCGGGAATGGGGTTGCCAGTTGTTGGACAATTTGCATTCATCTATATTTTAGTATTGTAGTTATATAACATTTTATTCCAACAACAATTTCTTCCTTCTTGACGTTTGATTATATGAGAATTTGAACACAGCGTCGACCGACGTAGGTTCGAATCTCTTCAATGAGCCGAAGCAAAAATCGTGTTGAGAACATAACATTGCGTTAGGGCTTTCTCTAAATTAGCATTTTTTTTTAATGTGATTAATCTATCTCCAGGAACTCTGAGTAATATCCCCAAGGCTTGTATGAAGTGAATTATAATAGACGCCAAAGTACTACGAACACTTTTAAATGTAAAGGAAATGTTTTAAAGATGGCTTCAACTCGAATAGAAATCTTAAAGGACAGGTTGCTGAACCATCTGATTATTTGACTACCAAACTGCAAACTATAATCGACTGAATTTGGACTTTATTGTAGATAGATAGAGTTAATCTTTGCCTGAGATATAGTATCATGAATATAATTTAAGACTGACTGAAATAATCTCCGAGCTAAGAACTCTGATATATTCGTTATCACTAAATAAAATAAATTAATAAATAAGTTCGTTATTGCTGCATATGCTCTGTCAGTCTGTCTTTTCGCGATAAGCTTAAAAACTACTGAACGGATTTCCAAAGGGCTTTCACCAGGAGATAAAGAGTTCATTGGGAAGATTTAAGTATATAATATGTCAAGGTTCTTTTTATTATAAGGGAGCGACAACGTCCGCTTTGCCCGTTAGTTTTAGCTATTTTAGTATTTATTAAAGGATGTATAATTTTTTATATCCAAAGTACATTATAGCAATTCAAATATATTCTAATTGCTATAATCCTAGTGAGACTGGCATTACATTTCTTACTATTATATGTAAAAATTACAGAACGACTTCTGATGTAACTTTATTGCAGCACGTTGACTATAACTTATAAAGAGATTGTTTAAATTGCTTAAAATATGACGAAACTTATTTCTACGTGTCCTTTATAAACCATTAATGTTACACGAGTATAGTGTATCTTTTTTTTCTCGATCTATTGACTATAATCTATAGTGTATTGTTTTATCATTTATAAAGATACAAAATACCGACAATAGTCGTGCGCTCTAGCTAGTATATAATAATAATGCAAGTGTGTGAGAGTTCTAGTACTGTGCCAAAGATTTATCTCAGAGGGAAAGTACGCACATAGTACTACCAACATAATCACCACGCTGATATACCACGTATTCGTCATTTCAGACATGAGGAAACACAGTGCTTGTATGTATTCCATTGATTTTCATTGTAGTATCAGCAGTTTACATTATCTACAACGATTGGTAAATAGTATGTTTACAGACAAGCTTAGTGATTGCATTATCAATAAACTCACTAGCTCTTGGTCTATTAGTATTACGTGACCTCATTTGAATTTGCACGTTATCCGCATTCGATATGGCATATAAAAAACCTTACAATATTGGTGAAAACGTACGTGGATAGTTTAAATTTCTTATATTTTAAACTTTATTTTATTTAATCGGTACCTAAAAATCAAGATTATTTATTAACAACATTAATCAAAATGTATTTGAATCCTATAATAGACTTTTGAATTCAATATTAAAAACAGTCGTTATGAATTCATGACCAATAGCGAATAGCCACTAGCAAAAGAAAAGGCAAAGGGAAAGAGAGAGAGAGAGAGAAAAATACTAACCTCTCCTTCTGCGCCCAACAAACCTAGCCCCGAAGAATACGGTACAATCCTCGCCACCGTAAACGGGGCTGCTGTTAATTAACTTATGTTGGCGTTTCCTCTGAAGCTTAATCAATTTTTTCCTAAGAGTGTGGGATCTCAGGGTCTGATCAGATCCCTTGAAGGAGCGGATGAACACTTAAGTAATTACTATGGCCACAGTTGTCCGATTAAGGTACATTACTCATGGTTTACGTAGTTTAAAATGAAAATAAAAAATAGTCCCATTGCTACGACTACCAGACTTTAGTCATATTGTCAATAACATTAGGCGAAATATTAAAATACTATAATGGTAATAAGATAACACCGTAAGAAACGTAGAAAGGGCTGCTATAGAATGGATCTGTGTACGATGGTGACTGTAAATGACGCCAATCTCTGTTCATTCACCAAAAACGAATGTTTTGTAAAAATCTATTTTTAAAAACATATATCTCGAAAAGATAAACCAGGTCGAGTTTGTTGCCGGTTCTTCTCAATAACTGGGTTGTTTTCCGAACCGGCGGTAACTTTGACGTCCATGCGCGTCATCTCAGGGCCTATACTAAATAAAATATTTTTGATTTAGACTTTGAAAAGAGTTTCAAGAACCAAAACAGAAGAACAGAAGCCGTATATGAATTGCACTGTTCTGGCAGAACCAACATCAGCTACAACTAAATTGCAGGCTTGCATTATGATAAAACAAGAATGTCTTAACAGAATAATCTTTGAATAAATTAAAGATGAACAAAGAACAAAAAACAATTTATTTTATTACAAATTGTAATTGGAACTCGCGTTCTACTTGAACTAAATTCAAATAGGACTTCAGCTTCATAAGAGGCTTTCCAAATACAGGCTTTTAGTTGTCAAGACTAAATTTAATTAATGGAATATCTTCACGGTTTATCACGGGCATGAGTGTGGGTAAATGGATAAGTTTTCATTTATAACGTCCCTCTCCATTATGTTTTCCGGTCGACGTAACTCGTTCGTTCACCAAATCGTGATTTGTAGGACGCAGCTTTTATATTTCAAGCGTTTCCTCGCACACGAACGATTATGCTACAAATATTTCAAAATCTATTTATTTTTGGACAACTAATCTTCTAGTAGATCATTATTTCCATCCCTGTGTAGGTATTAATATTACAAGTGTCGTGATCATTTCAATGCTCTTACAAGAAGGTGGCCTTCTTGTTTCTTCCTCTTTGGCCTTTGTTTTCCAATGCCACCAATTTCAACTAGACTTTGTTCTGTGCGATTTGGCGATGAAAAAACACAATGCATGTAATCTCGTCTGTTCGCCTTAACATTACCGAACCCATATAGAGTGACGCCGCGCCGGCGTGCTCTTCCTAATTCTTCCAGGACATTTACCACCTCTCCGCTCTCGCTTTGACCGACGAGTGTTGCTAGAAGCATTATTCAAGAAAACCAGTGTAGTAGGTGTTAGGACATGATAGGACTTATAGAATTGTCGATAGACTGACTATATTTCAATATTTCTGGGCTGTACTTTATGAAAGTTGGCATTTTTGTATAATTTGGTTCATCTTGAGAGATAGAATAAATTTCAAATAATTATCAATGTTGATTATTGGTATTCATTGTAAGTTTAATCTGTATCGAACAGATGGCGCTTTAAATTAGTTTTTTGAAAAAAAACTGTAGGACCGATTGTTATAGTAATCTCGAAGATGGCGCCAAGTTTTAATATTCTCTTAATTTTTTTTCGAATTCCGGTTTATTTTATGGTACACGTGTTCTGTTAATGTATTTACTACGTACCCTCGCTTTTTCTGTATCAATATATAAATATATATATATTGGTGAAAATGAAATAATTTTTATGTGTTTATGTATTATTTGCAGTTATATTATATTTCTAACCACGAAATTAAAGCAAAATTCATTATTTTTATTAAATGAGCCACAGTAATGCGTGGCCGGGTCAGCTAGTAAATTATAAAATACATAATGATCTCTGACCTACAGTTGTCAAAATTAGAGTGGTTACACAAATGTATAATTTTTTTAAATATAAATATAACTAAAAGATGTATATTCTTGTAAAACCAATCGACCTGGCAATATTACACTTAGAAACTCGGCAAAACGAGAAATATCTTTCATTATTTTCGCAACGTCACGGTCTTACGTCATACACTTGTATGTATAAAAGAGGATGGATAAAAAAGTATCTATTGTACTTTGAAATATTGTAACACTGTATCCAGGATTTTACTTTCCTATTTTATCAGATATCATTTTAAAAGTATTATTTATTGAGAACTTTTCTAAATCAATTATTCGAATCATGCTTTCATTATATACTGAACTTTAAAAAAATTATATGAGTTCGTTAATTATTAATCCATATGTTCCTGTAGATACTTTTTTACATTAAGTTAGGTGGACGGAGTCGCGGGCACAGCTAGTGCACTATATGAATTAACAAACAGATTTCTTTACTCTCAGCTTGTTAACATATTCTTCCGTTATATCTGTCGACAGTTTTTATAAAATTAATCTTAATAAAAAAAATCGATTTAATAATTAGAAGAAAAAAAACTTGGATGTTGTGTAGATCAATATGAGTCTGTTATCGACAAGAACTTGCGGTTATCGTATTACGCGATAAGTTTAGATCTAAATTGTATAGAAAGTTAATTTAATATATTGAATTTAGCTCTAAACTCTCATGTAAGTACTATATATATAATGCAACTTCAAACTCAGTAATTAAAGTGATGTATAACGTGAATACGCAGTTTATTGTAAGCTCTAATCATTAGTGTATTTTTTTTTTCTTCTAAGTTTATATTTGTTTGATTTAGTCTTAAATTTGCAGTTCCAGTAGACGTACTTCTTTAGTGTGATTATTCGCGACATGTTATCTATGCCTGTGTTTGTTTGTTCCTTATAAATTTTGTATTAACATTAATATGACCGATTGACCACCCGTTTATCATCGTATATGTAGGTTCCCATCGAAAAGCAGCGCTGTAGTACTACTGTACTGCACATTTTTGCTAAACAGGTTCGCCAATTGTTGGGCATTTATTTTTTATTTTCTAATATATTCTTTTTTCCAACTAGTTTGTGTAATTTCATATAATTGTATGGCTGTTTCAACAATAAGGTATTTCTTACTTTCTTACTGTAATTTAAATCAATTCACTGACATAACATACATGTTACAAATTAATAAAAATATTACAAAGAAAAAGCATAACACATATTTTAAAGGAAGGAAATACTCTTTGAGCTTCTCTCTAGATAAAATATTATAAAACTTTTTTTTTTGTATTGTAGTGTTCCGTAATTTAAGATTAGTCAAATTAAATGAATAACTATACTGCGATGATTTGAAAACTGTTAAAGAACAAATTTGTTACCATGTATTTCATAGTCAAAAATCTGATTTACACACATTTACATTATTCTTGTAAATACTCAAAAATCAATTGCTAATATTATTAATAGTTTCATATTGTAGGCGCTGTAGAGGTGTTTTATAGAATGAAGCTACATAATTTATTTAAATATTGTTTAATTAAATAAATATACATAACACATACAACATTCGGCGTCTTAGAGCCGAGCCACTGGCGCATCCTCTGCCCCCGCACAGTTTGTCCTATCCTCTCCTTGTCACTTCAACTCATATAGAAACGTCTAGAGTTTAGCAGGTTTTCCTATGTCAAATCCTCTGGTCCTATTTCATCGCAATGTTATATCTAAAGAGAATTTTCAGACACTCAACGCTCACAATCTATAGAAACCATTTGTTAATCCTACACAATGCTACCGTCTACCAGTCTACCAGTGTGGTCACACTGCTTTGAGAGATAAGTCGCTAAGCTTGGTGTGACCACTATACATCCTCTCCGTTTAGTTGATATTTGGCATTTTATGACCTTTTCTATTATGAAGCAAGAGAATGAAGAATTAAGGCAAAAAGCATATTTCTACAAGAATATTGAATATACCTTTGTCGAAAAAACAACATACATACGTCATACCCCTAACTCTGGAACCAAGGATAGGTACTGGAATCATCTGCCGCATCGATATAATCTACGCTTTTGATTTATTGCTCACCTGCGTCTAAATCGAAGTACTTCCAGGTCAAAAGCTTGTCCTATACAACTCCAAATAAACAAGTGAACCTCCAATGCACGGAACGTACCATGTTAAACAAAAAAAAAAGATAGGGAAAATCCGATAGTGGAGTAGAGGCGCACTCGAGCATGACTAGCTCTCAAATAAAGATTAAAAAGCCACCCCAGAGAATACTTTCAGCGCTTTACGTTTTCCTTTCAACCAGCATATATTCAGTTATCTAGAGACAGAAGCGCTGAGAGGGAAATTCACATTATTGAATCTATTCAGTACATTGAAAAGTCTATTATCAGAGAGAAATGTGAAAGAACATTTAAGTCTAGAAACCGTTTCATCTGTACACACATCGCTGGATATCGACAGCGGTCGACCTAATGTCGAACTCAGAGATATATTACTTCCGTTTTCGGTGGCTATTATCTGTTGAAACCTTTCAGTGCCCAGTGTTTAAGACTCGTATTATGTAGCGGCTTTTTTGTTAGTACGCTATATATTAATGTGGAATTGAAAAAATAACTCCAATTTAATTCCCTTTAACAATTTTAAAGGGCAAAGGTGCAACATCAAATCCCTTGTCTGTTCTGCTTTCTTGCAATCAATCTCCTAGATTATTACTGCCATAGTCGAGTAGATAATAATATTACAAGTATCTTGTAAGTATTTCTTGTAAGCACTTTCCAGGAAGTTTTATGGCATCTCAGAATGTATGCAGGTTTTGTTTTCTCTCCACTTCACTTATGCATTATAATTGAAGTTGTTTAGTGTAAATTGTGTAGTGGTAGAGCCACGCTGAAGCTATTATTGGTTTCAGCCTGAATGGGTCGGCTCGTCCGGGGTAGCACCACCCTCTTACAGAAAATCGACATAAATACGAGTAACAGTGCTTACATTGTTGCGTTTCGTTCGGTCAGTGAGAGCGCTGGAGACCCATCTCCCCTCCCCTCCTCTCTCCTCTTCCTTCTCCTTCCCCTTTCTCTCCATTCCCCCAAACAAGGGTGGTAACGCACTTGCAACTCCTCTGGGGTTGCTAGTGTCTATGGATGGCGGTGATCGCTTAACAACAGGTGACCCGCAAGTTCGTTTGTCTCCTATTTGACATAAAAAAACTAAATTACGCAAATAAAAATGTCACCTATATTACAAAATATAGAGCGAAATAACATTATTAATAAAACTGGTGGGCGCCCAGTGGTCGACATTCGACCATAGTTCATTGATTTTTTAAAGTTTTAATTTCTTTAAGGTTTATTATTATTGTTGAATGTAGGATGAAAAAGAATAATTGGAACGTAAGAGTAAAAAAAATATCGAGCATAGCAAAATATATCAAACATATCAAAATGTCTTTTTTAATTACATGTGTGTATATGTCGTGTAAAATTCAAGCAGTAGTGTGAGTAGTGCATATTTTAATTAATTTAATGTACTTCTAATTCATTTTATATAAAATAAACAGCTTTCTGCACTTCTCCGCCATATAAACTTTAACTATCCCAAATTTCAATTTCACCCGTGCGCGGGTAACCAGTTAAAAAGGGGTACAAAGATTTTCCTTCACGTATTAATATATTAAAATATAAGAGCCACTACATGACATATCAAGATCTCACTTGTCATTAGACGTTTCTTTCCGAAACACATTATTTATTATTATTACAGAGCTAGTATATCAAAAAGTGTATTGTTTTAAGAGTTACGACTAAAGAACATATTCTTTAAACAAGAAACATTATACGCGTAGGTAAAAACTTATAAATATTACAACAATGTTCAAAAATATCGTAATGTTACGGTCGCAGTACTCTGGCAGACAGTTTCCAGTTTTTACTTTATACTCGCTCTGATAGAAACTAACCTATTTTGCGATATGTTTATATATTTGTTTTGTAATTTGAGAGGTGCCTTAATTATCTATATCCGATGATATTATTACTTTATTGTTGTAGTTCAGATTAATTACAATTAGTGTATCCCTTACCCATTTCTCTATTGTTTCCGTTACCAAAAACATTTTTTTTATAAGGCAAACCAACAGACGAGTCACCCGATGGTAAGTGATCACCGCCGTCCATAGACACTAGCAACACCGGGGGAGTCAGAAGTGCATTGTCGGCCTTTTAAAAAAGTGTACGCTCGTTTCTTGAAAGTTTGCGATTCATAATTGTTTAGAAACACCGCCGCTGGGAGTCGATCTCACAGGGTCGAAGTACGAAGCAGAAACGACCTTCAAGATCTCACCGTGATGACCTCCACTCATCCAGGTGATGTGAATGAAATTTCAGTTTCATGCGGGTAGTACGATGGTGGAATGTAGCGGCAGGTATAAGTCCAAACATACCAAAATTTGATTAAGTAATCTTACAACTTTCAGTTGCGTGGGAGTTAATTTTTTTGAATAATTATTTTAGGAACAGCGCATATCTTCATTTATTATTAAGATTATTTTAATTTCAAATAATATTAATATAATCATTTTTTCATAAAACCTATTCCTGATGCGGGTTTATATTTTTAGATTTCTACATTTTGAAGATCTCCAATCAGTATAATTTCTATTTCTTCCATTTAAAGTTTATTTTAGTGTTTCTCCCTACTAAAATTTTATATCAAAAATAAAAATGGCAGTTCAATTTTTTAAATTCACAAACCGTGTTCCCTCTGGACATGAATTAATTAAAATCAAAAAATGCTTTATTCATGGTAAAAGACTGCAACTGGCACAAAAATCCCAGTTATCGACAGGAGCCAACAACAAACTACATCGGATTTACCTTTTTTTGTAGTGTTTTTAATGAGTGGACAGAACGATGATTTATAGACATCACTGTCGTTAGTATAATGATTCATCGTATAGGTATATATCGGAGTTTAAAATCTGCACGGTATAGTATTCGAACTTATTGTCCGGAAAATCGGTAATGTGCTTTGTGTTAGCAACCCACCTCCGGTACCGCTCGTCATATTCAAGACACCGAGATACTAGCGCCACATATTAGAGATACGCATTGATATTAGCGCCAAGCGCCAACATATGAGAGAGACATTAACGCCATTTTATTAAAGATACATAAATGAGAATTATTATAATGATATAGATTTCAATGAGACAAATAGGAATTGATATTATTCATTTATTACTTGCATAACATTAGTTTTATGATAATAATAGTAATTGCTTTGACTGCCATAGTTTGACCTGTAAAGGGCTAGATGTCGCTGCTCTACACACATAATTGTATGTCTAAACATATTTCAGATACATGAATAACAATGATTTTATATAGAATTGATGTACCTAAATAATATTATTTTGTTCGTTAATTATTATCTTTGCGTTACTTAAAACATATAGCGGAATTATAAGTAAATCGTAATTGCTTTGATTCATATAATACGTATTATATATTATATAGTTTTTTTTAGTCTGTTCTATTCTGCAAACTCTTGGTCCGCACCTTTTTTTTTGCTTACATGTAATATTTTGTATACGTAAAAATCGTATCCGTGAGCATATATATATATATATATATATATATATATATATATATATAT
>JACEII010000151.1:30830-61119 GCA_014332785.1 Antheraea mylitta | reverse complement strand
GGGACAAGCTGATCTATTAATGCTGAAACCAATAATAGCTTCCGCGTGGCTCTATCGTCTACAAAACTATACTATACTCTGGGAGACGATGGGTTTGTAAGCGAAAAAGCTGTTACCGAGAATGACAAAAACCATATTACTTATAAAATAGGGGAAGATCATTATTTTTTCTTATAAATGTTCGAGGTTATGATCTTATTAATAACTAGCTGACCCGACAACGCGTTGCTGTGGTTCAATTACTAAATATTGAACTAAATAAAACACATACACCATAATATAATCTGGAGTTGAAAAACAGAAATTCAAAATTAAAACGTGGCACCATCTATGAAACATCTATAATAGTCGGTCCTACAGTTTTCTATCAACAAACTCACTTAAAGCGCCATCTGCTCGATACTCATGAAACTTACAATTAATAACAATAATCAACATTGATAGTCATCTCATTTGTAATTTAAAATATTGAGGCCATTAATCTAAATAGAAATTATCCTAGAATCTTATAAATGTCATCTTTCATAGAGATCTGTTGTGTGTTTTTAGAGTTCATCGTGGAGAAATATGATGATACGACTATGGATTTCTTATATATTTATAGAAGATAGATGAAAAAAATATCTTCCACAATAGTTAACTCAAAGAGCAAGAATATTTTGATTTAAAAATAGGCAAAATCTCCAGAATTCGAATGGGAATTCACTTTATTAACTTTGATTCTACTTGTTTTTATATACAATCCATTGAGATAGCTACATCGAAAAATCTTTAACACAAAAGTAATGGAAGTACCTAGTTAACGACACAGTGCTTTTATTCAAATAAACGTAGTCCATTAACTAATGGAGTCTCTCCGCTAGTTCCACTCCTGTATTCCCCTTTGATGGAATATACGGTTTTATTTACATCCTAACTTTAAAGCTTAAACCACATTTCAAACTTTTATCTGTACTCAATAATTTAATTCACACTACCACTCCGTTCCGGCTTTACATATAGGTATTGAATATACTAATTTGGCATCAAAATCAAAAATACGTTATTCAGTTAAGGCCCTAATAAGCCGCTTATTTATTTCCTGGCAAAAATACCGTTTAATATGCCTAAAAAAGTTTTTGCTTAAAATATCTGAATAATAATCACTTTATATCTCCGAATATGTGTGAATTTTCAACTTATAACAAATACTCGGTTAGGGTGTCGTTTAATAAGGGTGGAAGGTTTTCCGGTACATTAACATTAAGCATAGGGTCACAACGGTTTGCGAATATCGCGCTTACAAATGAAATGACACTCTGGGTTTTTCAACAGAGTGTTCTGAAAAGAGGGTTTAAGTTTTACTTTATGTTCTGTTATATACATATATATTATATTATTTATTCCCGCGACTCCGTCCGCGTGGAATCGAATGTAAAAAAACAATGGCTACTACAATCATCGGAATGTATTAAGTCTATTTACTTTTCTCTGGTACTTAAGTCGCGTCGTCATATAAATTACAATAACTTTTGACAGAGCAAACTGATTTTAATGAAACAAGGACTAAATTTTACTCGAGGAAATGCTTTAAAACTTTCTTGTGGTTCAGGTATTATCGTGAACGCAGTACTTTATTAATGATGCGTCGCCAAACCAAAGCAAAAAGGTCAGACACGTTAGATTTACATTCCTTATAGATGATATGAGACGAATCATCTAGCGTTTGAGAAAGCGTTATTTTTTAACAATTATAAGGTTCAATTTTCAAAAACGCGGACTACAAATTTAAGCGCCACGTCAAGCGGGTGTTAGTGTCAAAAGGATATTATAGAGTGGATCAGTATGTTAACGACAGTGATGTCTGGAATTGACTCTTCTCTGCGCATCCACTACAAGGTGTATGATGTATTGGAAATGTATGTAAAAAAAAAGTACCCGATCGAGTTTCTTGCCGGTTCTTCTCGATGGCTGGGTTCTTTTCCGAACCGGTGGTAGTTTTTGACGTTCATAAGCGCCTTATTAGGGCCTAAACTTAATAAAGAAATTTTTTTTTTTGTTCATTACTATTAAATCTCTTTCATTGTATTTTCATACACTGTCATTTAATTCCAAATAGATTTTCAAAATATTTGGCGTGGACTGTATTTTAAGTGCCTTTGCCATCTCATATCCAGTGAGAATATTTAGAAGTGATGATGGCATATTTGTTTCAACGCCACCTCGATGGGCGTAAATTCAAATCCTAGCAATTGAGTCAGAACGTTCGGAGAAGGAAAACTTCGTGATACAACCTTATCATGCTGGTAGGGCATTTCCTAAGTTTGCCCGGTTAGCTACTACAATCCTGGAGTTGCAAATCTGTCAACAAACAACTGTTGGTGTGTTCCGGCAACTGCAATCGAGAGCCAGTTCTCCTCTAGTGTTTACCATCTTAGAGCACATCGTCAAGTAACATCGAGATTGTGGAGAAACGCTAAAACATAATAACAAGTAATCGAGGTTATCATTCGACATAGCATTACCTAGAATCTTTGATATAAATAAAATTGCTCTAAACAATTCTAATGGAATATTTATGATAGACCTTCGAATCCATCAAACAAAAGGCACTATTGACTTCAATAAATTCACAAAGCCATTTTGTAATTAAAAGAAGTTGGATAGTAAAGTCGTTCTATATTTTTTTGTGATTCGGGTTCTGTATATATTTGTTTATTTACATATTTCAAACGATTGCTAATTTTTAAACAAGAATATTTTTAATTGTATTATGTTTTTGTTGGTCTTTAAAAAATAGGATATTGAGAATTCCTCTTGTTTTGTTTTATTACATTTTTAT
Organism: Antheraea mylitta; assembly: GCA_014332785.1. Classification (NCBI taxonomy): domain Eukaryota; kingdom Metazoa; phylum Arthropoda; class Insecta; order Lepidoptera; family Saturniidae; genus Antheraea; species Antheraea mylitta. The sequence continues at coordinate 58,298 of JACEII010000151.1, read as the reverse complement.
TAGTTTGTTTGTGACTTCATATTCAAAGAGTAGCATTCGCTAGCACACAACAGGGTAATTTTTATTCTAGAGTTGAAAGTTTGCTGATAATATGAGCCAGTTTTTCTTTAGTTCCATAATCGTCTCTCTTGCGATTTTTACTTTGCTGAATACTGCCAGATATTTTATCTACTATACTGATCATTTCGTTACCCGTCGTTTATATAGTGAACGGAAACAAAGTTTTTGAGCTGTTACCAGAATTTTAATTCATTAAAATTTATTTCTTGGCCTTACGAGACATTTCAGATAAAACAGGCAACGCAAAAAAGCGAGGTTCTTTAAATCGTCCACTTTCAGCCTAATTAGGAATAGATATGAAAGTGAACAAACATATTTCACTGTGATATTTATTAGTTAAGAGTGAAGACGTGAAGTAATAGTGCTTGCATTTTTGCGTTTCGTTCGGTCAGTGAGAGTGCCGGAAGACCATCTCCCCTCTTCCTCCCTCACCCCTTCTTCATTCACTACTCCCACAAATACAAGCTGACAACGCACTTGCGACTCTCCTGGTGTTGCAAGTGTCTATGGACGGTGGTGATCACTTAACATCAGGTGACCTAGAAAGGAGAAAAAATTTAGATTGATTAATTCTTCGTCCGGTGCTCATTCAGAAGAACTAAAACGAGTTGTTGGAACTGACTTTAGAAATAGAGACTTTCCGTTGTAGGTTAATCAAAATTTTGGTTGTAAATTTTAATAAACTTTACTTATATACCTACCGTTACTTACATACCTCCTCACTATCAAGTATTTAATAAATGATGCATCGATAAACTGCGATCAACAAGCCCCTGCCAAGCGTAGCCCTTATGGTAAATTCTTCCATTATAGTTATGAAAATCTTTAGGGTAGCTTTTATGTAACATTTATTTTTAGCTGAATTGATGGATGGCTGAACAACCCGTCAATTGAATATTAACTTACATATATATTGTCTAATAATATACATTGAGGAAATGTAACACTTCTAATCAAAATCGAATCAAAATCAAAAATAACATATTCAGTTAAGGCCCTGAGGAAGCACCTATATACAACAATTTAGACATCCAGAAGTACCGGCTCGGAACTCGATCTGGTTTATATTTTCATAATGCATATTTTTACAAAGAATGGTGTCATTTCGAGACGTCAACATCGTTCACATATTGATCCACGCTATAAAATCCTTTAGACATCAAAACACGCTTGACAAGGTGCTTGAACTCACTATCAGGCAAATCGGTAATGTGGTTTGGGATTCTGTATAAAACTTAACACACACTCTACCAGCCTCTGGATCTCTGACTCGGAAGGGACATACATATATAATGCGACACTATTACCTAAAAACTGTTACTGGTCTTAGCGAGCCTGAAACATGGAATGACTAATTAGTTCTATTCTTTAAATTATCTCAGTCTTATAGAAAATCCAGCTTATCAATTTTTTTACGCACATACATTAAAATATGAAGAATGTCTGGGAGAGCAGATTTAAGATACCAAATTCCTGAAACGTAGTTTTTAATGATTATGTTAGAGGAACTCTAAAACTCTTAGAAGTAACACAGTGGTTTCGAATAAAATTGGTAAGGGTGGTTCCCTCGAGAAATACGGTATATTGTAAGTGCCTAATGCTTCTCATAATTGATTCCCGTGGTCTCAAAGCGGCTTCGGGAGGACGACTGCGTTCCAAATTACTTTTTCTTTTTGTGCTCACCTACTCAATGTTAGTGGATACGTCTAAGGTTTCTGTAAATACGGATTCGTTCGTTGCACAAAATAAAACTGGTAAGAGGAAAACACAGTAATTGAATAAGCCTTTTAGAGTAAATAAGCTCTAAGACTAAACAATTTTATCTAACATTATAAATGTGAATGTAGTTTGATTTTTACGCTTCTAAATACCGAAACCATAATTATGATTTTTTTATCTTTATTTTTATTGGGGGGTTTGTTCAAAGAGAACACGCCACCCTCATCCATACCACAAACAATCACCAATTATAAAACAACTTACAAGTATATATCTTACTAACTACTAACAAAAAAGCTAAATTGAAAAACAGAATATTACAATCACTTTCTTGCCCTTATACCGACGTCGACTATGTTATAGATTAACTTGGCTTCTTCCGATGCTGGGCGTGACAATATTTCATTACAAACACCTATACTATAAGTAATCTTAAATACTCGTTTTCTTTGAGATGCTTTCCTGACACACTCCATTAGAATATGATAGATATCTTCTTCTTGATGACAAACTTCGCAGTTTTCCCTTGTTTTCATTAAAAAGTTAAACTTATTCAATGGAATATGCCCAGAACGAATCCTCAAAGCTAAGACGATCATGCTACTTTTCATTTTGGAGACTTGGAACCATGGGAACGATCCCAAAGATGGTTGGATAGTCTTATACCAAATACCTTTCGTTAACGACCTTTCAACATAGACTTTATTGAGGATACACAAAAGGGGTATATTATACTTTTCTTCCAGTAGAAAAGTGCTGTTGGGGAGGGATAGGGCAAATTTACATTAATGCGAATGACGCCGCGAGTAAAACCTAGTAAATCAATAAAGAAAGGAAACTTTCTTACAAAACTAGCATTTGATCGCGACTCTCTTCACATTAAAATACTTTAGTGCCCAAGGTTAATTTGTGTTGTTAAATTATCATTAATTTTATTTTTGCTTAGCATTTCTAGGAAACCTTAATTATAATGTATTTACAGTAATTAGACTTAATTAATACATTCAAATGACTTTACTAGTCACTGTTCTACATCAGGTTCCACGTGAACGAAGTGACAGGCACAGACAGCTAGTTAGACCTATAGAGAAAAGTCAATCTATTCTAATAAAGTCCTAAGAAGACAATTTCGGGCGCTTACATTCTTAACACTAACTAAAAACCTTACGATATCAAAATAATATTACACAGAATTTTACGAAATTGCAGGAACAGATAAACAAATCTACATGTTTTCTTTAAAGTTGGAAACTAGATAAAGTTTGGGATTTGGAATCCTTATACATGATAAGCTTAATCGCAGCTGACCCGCGTGAGAGATGTGGGGAGACCTGCGTATATAATGCGGTTCGGCTTTTAAGACCCCAGAACTGTGTTGGCAATCATTCATAAATATTAAAGTAGGTAAAGCTCGAAGGTCTATTCTAGTTTATTTTTTTAATATGTCTTACTGACCCACATTGATAGGTAAAGCGAACTCTTGGTATTTCGTAACGATATTATTGGCCTTTTAAATTAATCGATGTTCCATAGTTAACATAGATGGGTAAGCTTAGTATCTTTGTTTCTCAGGCCGATGACTTAAATTTGTAAGTACGAATTTGGAACATAGAGGGTACTGCGAAGACATCTTTCGCCAATATATAAGGTAGCTTTTATCCTAATTGTTCCCGGTATATGGTGGTGCAACCGAGTTCTAGGTTTATTTAAAATGATTTTTCGCATACCAACTAGGTATGTGTTTGAGTGGATCCTTAGATTGTTTAAATTCAAAATTGCATTGGGAAGGTGTCGCTAAAATAGGACTCTGTGAAATCGGCGTTTGGAACCAATTGGTATCGGTTATAATCGATTTGGCGCAGACAAAGTTGCGTGGGTAACCTAGTTTTACGATAATTTCTAACAGAACACCTATACATGTATAGTTATTAATATATAAGATTATTGCTAGCTAGGCAACAAGATGTTTTTCTTCTCTATATGCTCCACTTAATTCCATTGTAATTTCAGTCGCCCTTCAATCTCCGAAAAAGATGATAAATGGCCAGAATATTCCCATATAATACAGTATTTGAATAATGTAACCAAGAAAAATGTACATAAAGAATTGTCACTAAGATTTAATAGTGACCCTCGAACGAAGAACTTTACGAGGCCCTAAAAAGGCTATGCGCCACCCATCATTTTGAACGTCGTGTAAATTATCTGTCGGATTTGACAATAATCCCTTTTTATAAGCTGCTTTACTCCACAAGATTTATATTAATACGCTTATAAACATTATAGATTTTTTATATATATACATAAAATAAAAAGTTGAAGCAATCAAAGGCATGCTAACAGAAGTGAAGACTTAAAGCGATGGAATATCTGATCTCCTTTGTATTTTCATATTAATTGTAATGTGAACATATAGTATTTACATTACAACTTTCGTTTATTGTAACAATTAATATTAGTGTGATTTTCATATATATTGGCACTCGGAACAATAATTATATACATTTTTATAAAGTCTATTAATCAATTAAACGAATAAATGAGCTACAAAATATAAATATTACATGTACACGGGCCCCTATACTATGCGTCGCTAGTCCCTTTTTTTTCTTGAACTTACTACGCTATTGACCTAGCAAGGTCTTAACAGCATCACCGGATTACTAAGGCGAGCGCTTAGGGCACTCAGCCGATTTTATTTGACAACTAGCTCAACGGTGCACGGCACACATCGACTTGCGCTATTGCTTGATAAGTGCAATTCGCGACCTATCTGAGCTGGCCTAAACTAACTATTCATATATATATGAGTTGTTGGAACATATATGTGTACCAAGTATACATACTTCAACAACTCTTGTCTATATTTCGTATCGGATAATTTTGTACACTATTTCAGTTCGATAAGGAAAAGAAACAAAATCCTTCCACTATCATGTGTAAGCGTGTATGCGTGCACGTGTGTGCGGGTGATAAGTGTAATGTTGTTGCAGTGATCTAAGCATGCTCTGTTTGAAGAGACAGGCTGGTACTGATCGTTCACTGCCGTTATTTAATAGGGAGGGTCGGTAAAAATATGTCGCAGACGTCTTTTATAATGTGCAGCGTTCGGTACGGGTTCGTTGAGGTGGATACCACTAACGGACTATGCGCTCATCTAACCTCTACCTCTATTCAGCCCATTTACTTCTTCATTAAAATTACAACAGCTTCAGATAGAGTCAATTAATTTTAATGAAAACAAGACTAAATGTTACTCGATGATATGCTTTGTGATTTCCTTAGTGACGATTTATTGTGAACGTAAGGCGTGAACAGACAGATAGACATTTCTAAAAATGATTGAGATATTGATCTCAATACTTATTCCAATTTCACAAAAATCTAAAATGTATTGCCACGTTAGATTTACATTTGTATTATATGTATAGATTTACATTACAAATTAATTAAGCGTTGAATTAACAATCAACAAGTAATACAAGAGTCGTTGATTCCGTTGAAACAACATCGACACGGACAATGTAAAGTTGGAACGGTTTCTCTATAGAGTTTTAATACCATTAAACATTCCCCCGCTCCCGGACATCTTGTTTCACTGTGATCAGTGTTTTATTTTGATTGTACGTATTCTGGAATTTTCGATAATATAAGTCGAAATTAGAGATACTTCTTAGAACTTGTAACGATTGCATTTTATGCTGAGCATGAATTTTTTTGGAACGAAGTTTCGTAATTCGATTTGCGCTAATAGTTGACTGATAGAAATCGTCACGTAAGGGTACTCCGGTGAAGGAGTTAAGACCTTGATAAGTCAATAGCATAGTCAGTTCGAGAAAAAAAAAGTCACGTAAGGAAAAAGCATTATGCCCTCTCCCTGCGACTCTTTTTATCCCTTTTCATTGTATTCGAATATACATGTGTGCATGTGTATATTATTTCAATCAGCTGAATATCTCACATTAAAGTCGGTTGATATTTTTAATACTCCCCCTGTAAGACAAATAATTGTTGGCCCCTAAAAAGGGGTCTCTCGAAAACGTTCAATTATATCAGGTTAAGAACTTTGTTACTTAAATAATGTAAATCTTGATGTTATTTTACAAAGCGTTCATCTCGTATTCTACGATTCAGTGGATTCGTAGCGGCAATTTGTAAAGCGATGTTCTGTTTTTCTTTATTATTCTGTATTATTCATAGTGATTGTTATTCCAAATAACTTACCCAAGGGAAATAATCGTACTTAAGTTATAATATATTGGAGTACCTATGCCCGCGGCTTCACGTAGTTTTTTATTTTATTTTATTCGAAATTATCACAACGAAGGCTTGATAAACCTTCATACCACTTGGAGGTCATAGAGGCGAAGGTTGAGCGCATATGATACTTAGTCTAAGGGGCAACTACCGTTAAGGTGCCATAATAAACGAATCTTTTGGACTGTTGCATACAATATTGCATGTCACATATACAAACTAACTAATTAACCAAAAAAAGAAAAGAATTCTTTATAGAATTTATGTATCTAGTATATGTATGTGTGTTTGCGCATATTTGTAGGACGTAACGTTTGTTGGCTAATTAATACTGTGCAATTTTATCCCTCTGGCAAAGCGTTTGAAGCGGCTTACTCTGCGGGATCGAATCTACGTTTAAAACACAGACGAAAGAGGCCGCGGCGGATGTACAGGAACAAAGTTAACCACTCATCGACAGTGCCGTGATTGGTGGTAAGCGTTTGATACTGTTTGTAGGGTTTATGAGACCTACTGACAGGCTGGTTGGCTACGTGCCTTCGAAGGACCAAGGATGATTACGATTATACTCAGTATTCGTGTATCCCAAGCTAGAAAAGGTCTGCAATGAATAATGAAAAAACCACTTACCGGTCTTCTGGAACGTCCAGGTTCCCTTTAGTAGTTCCGTTAACGTAATGGGGCCTTACGAAGTCTCCAGCACTTATTAACACTTTAATTAAGGTGCACGGCGCTGAGACACTTGACTTTACTGCTTCCAGTCGAACACTTAGACGCGTAATGTCATGTCCGTTTTAAATTCGACCATTTTGCATGTCGACTAGGGATGTGCCCAGTGATGTTGCGTCGATGTTAATATCGACGTTCCTCCGGTACTTCCGTCGGTCCCGTCAGTTAGGCTTGTGATTTTGCATTATTAAAACAACCTAACCAACAAGGAGTACCGAATACTGAACACTGTTTATTTTAATTTTTATAAGATGTAATGAATATTTAAGTTATAGCAAAATGGGTATTGTGTAAGTATTTTTCTTATACAAACTACCTACATATACAGTTTTCATAGCGATTCGTCAAACCATATAGAAGTCGATGTGCTGCAGCGCTACCTAGTAGTGAGTTATAATAAAACCGAAAGCATAAGAATCGCCATGAAAAAAACACTTAGATGTGCCAATTTTCATGGTGATCAGTCAAAAGATGTAGGAATATAAACTCCGAATATCCAATTAGAATCAAAATCAATAATACTTTATTAAGTTTAGGCTCTGCGAAAGGGTTTATAAACATCAAAACTACCAAATAAGAACTGGCAGGAAACTTTAAATGTTAAATTTTTGTATTGTATACTAGCTACTACCGTCCTTAGTTGGCACGGTTGTACCGACAAAGAAAATGAGGCAAAATCCTCTATTTACAGTAAGACAATATAATGAATTTAATAGACAATAACTACTGAACAAGTGAGCGTCAACCTGTCAGTATTTTGTAATATCTCGCTTCTGGCTTCGGTCTTATGCACTTACATTCCTACATGGTGATTATTAACCCAAATGTTACTTTTGTTCTTAAAAACCTTTTCTGGATAAATTACGAATACAAAAATAAGAATGATCTAAATGTATGCAACCATTTTGAAGTTACGTGTACATAAATTCGGAAATATATTTTTATGAATACAGATATTTTCAAAACAATGCACTGTAGTTATAATTGGGTTTTTGAAATTATTTTTTTTTGTGATAAATGGAAAGATAAGTTATAAGTTTTATAACAAAACTATTTTTTTTTTCGCAATAACTCAAAAGTTATTTCAAAATAAAGATTAATTTATGAATCCAGTACCGAAGACACGCCGACAGCTCCCGAATAAACCCGAGCGCGAGTGACGTCATAATGTTAGTTTTCACTCATTGCAGTTGATATATAAATAATAAGTACAGTGTTTTTATCTATTTAATTTTGTTGTCATTGTTAAATATTCAAATTTATATTGAAAATGTCGAACCTCAAAAGTTATCGTTCTTGTTTTGTACCATTATATACGAATACTACAAAAACAACTCCTGACAAAATGTTTTTAAATGTTCCCCAAAATGACAAACGTCGAAATAAATGGTTACGAGCAGTGCACCGTGATAATCCTAATACAAAATCATTTTTTTTTTGTTTTGAAGATTATTTGAATGTAAGTATTTCTTAACACCATTGTTATTAATTATTATTTATCTAATTATTATATACTTAAGTAGAGTTCAGTCAATACATTTGCTAATTGGACTCCAAATCATAACCTTTAAAATCATAGCATTAAAAACATTTTCTAATGATAATTTAAAATGCTTAAACAATAAATTCATATATCTTTATCTAATGATTGGGATTCAATCTGATATATTTATAATTTTATAACGTTCTAGGTTAGGTTAGGTTAGATGGATAGGTTAGACTAGGGGGTCTTGGGTCAATTGGTCTTTGGTCGGCTGCCCCCTTCTGTCAGGTACCGCTAAGTTGTACCTATTTTGTGTTGGTCGGTCGGTCACGGTCGGTTGGTCTCGGTCAATTGGTCCTTGGTAAGCTGGTCTTAGTCTTTATTTGTGCTCGTCTTTGGCGTGTGTTGGTCGGTCGCTCGGGGTCGGTTGGTTTTGGGTCGTTGGGTCTTGGATCAATTGGTCTTTGGTCGGCTGCCCCCTTCTGTCAGGTACCGCTAAGTTGTACCTACTTTCTTTCTTTCTTTGTTGGCCTTGTCTATGTTAAGGTACCGAACAAGTTGTACCTTCTCGTTGTCGCTGTTCTTGTGACTAGCTATCTGTCACGAATGTGGAGCAATTTCCCGACGGCAGGTGGGGGCGCCTGTCGTCACTATGGGAACCCGTGATGTGAGGCACGGGCCACGGCCGCTGCTTCTGGGGGAAGCACGGGGGTGCAATGCACCCTCGAGACGTAGGCTGCCCCGTTCACCATCTTGCGGGCGGCCCGAGCGCGTGACCAGGGTGCGGAGAATGCTCGCGCAATCCAAGCCCTGGTTCACATCATCGCTCCGCGCGGCCGGTGGGGTTTTTAGCCGGTAGGAGTCACGGCATCACCCTTCAGCTGTTGCCCCAGTCCCCATCGACGGCTGGAGGGTATCCGATGTAGGATTTTCCCCACGTAAAAAAAAAAAAAATAGAAATAAAAGGTTAGACTGGATTAATTTTTTTTAATCCTATATTATAGTATTTTTTCTGTTGTCACAATAACATTTAAACAATTCTTATGATTTCTGTTTTTTTTCCAGCTGAAAGATGACATGGAAAATTATATTTATTATACAACGATGGGGAGTAAAGCAAAAATTAAAATTGACGTGGTACCACATAAGTTTGACTGTCGACCTAATCGTAAATGACAAGGCACTACAACGATTCTTAGACCAGCTGCAGAAAAACGACGGAGACAACAAATTAACCAAGAAATTTAAGTGACTCGTCAGAAAATATGGAAGTTGGTAATCCTCAAGAACCAAACATTGATGCCGTATCAGCCAATATTGTTGAAAATATTGGAGTTGATTTTGCTCCTTCGAATGTAACACCAGGCCAAAAGGTCACCGTTGAAACACAAACTAATATTTACAACCGTACTGTTGCTGTATAAGTAAATAGTCATCCTAAGTATCGTGGCGTGTCAGTTCAATGTAAAATTTTATCAATCGGTATCGATGAATTCTGCTTACCGATTAAAACTGGTAGCATTAGTCAGGCACCATCTATACTAATATTATAAAGAGGTAAAATGTTTGTGAGTTTGTGACGTTGTGATGTTGTGACGTTGTAGGGGGTAATCTCAGGAACTACTGGTCCGATTTGAATAATTCTTTCAATGTTATATAGCTTATTCATCGAGAATGGTTATAGGCTATACATCATGACGCTAAGATCAATAGAAGCAGAGCACAGGCGAAAAATATTTCAAAATCGGGATGTTTTTTTTCCTTTTGAGAACTGCTGCGTATTAGTGTTGGTGTTAGTATATCTATTTCACTCGAACGAAGTCGCGGGCAGAGGCTAGTCTCCAATAAAACCATTGCGTCAAAAATTACATCCAAATTAATTGGAAGATACTCAGAAAAGTTTGTCATCTGCCCGTAAACGCTGTACTGTTATTAAATAGCTATAACATTATGACGTCACAACTATGGTGACCAATCATGGCGCGTTTATAATCACGTGATTTTTTTTTTTAAATCTTATCAATAATTAATTGTTTATAATTCATTGAAAAAACATTTTTTTAAGTTTTTTGCATTAAATATCAATATTATTAATAACAAAGTTTTAAAATATATACAAAAAAAATATATTTTTTTTCAAAATCCCAATTGTTTTTCGCGGATGCACAGAGTGGGATACTATTTCGATATGTCACTATTATTCGTATATTGATCCATCCAATAACAGATATTTTAATATCAAACCCCGCTTGATTGATGCTTGATATTATTATCCAACAAGTAGGTAATGTGCCTCGGGATTTTATTGGAGAATAAAATACTAGCCTAATATTAATACCAAAAAATATTTTACTGATTATACTGGGCTTTAAATATGGAATGGTCAATTTGTGATTATCTCAGGTTTTAAAATCGTACTGATCTCTTATAATCTTGTAACTTGTACGGACATATAATAGATTATCATAAAAATATTGGGAAGATCGTGTTCAGTAACTGAATTTCTGAAACTTTAATAATTTAGTAGGTTTTATAATTGCTTGAACTGCTCGCTTTTGTGCTAGAAATATTGTATATATCTTAGCTACTGTCCCATACAGTAAAGTACATATCATATACGTTTCAATATATATAGTTTTTTTTTTCAAATGAAGATGCTGTTGACCTGGAATGGTCTTCACAGCTTCACCGAACTATTGAAGCGAGCGCTAAAGGCACTCAGCCGATTTGGGATGTTTGGGCGACTAACTCAAGGGTGCACAGCACATCTCGGCTTGGGCTGTCGCTTGTTTTGTGCAAAAATCGTGACCTTTCTGAGATAATCTAAGCTAAGCTATCTAGATATATGTATATCTAGATATACCAGCAGCACGACGATAAGATGTTTGATGGCGAAGCAATTTTTCGGCGAGTGACGGCTGGATATGTAGATATTGTTCTACCTAAATAGTCATCTTTCGTTGGACACACGTCAATCGGCTAAAATGACTTGTGGCTACTTTTTCCCTTATAATGTTATCCAATACCCTACCCCACTTTTTACCGTTATTCTACAATGTAAAGAAAAGTTGTTATCGGTGGAGATTTGTAATTGGCAGTGTTTTCATCTAATGTTTTTCATGTAATGTATAAATGTAGCTGTAAATCTTCCTAAAATGAATAAAATAAATAAAATAAAAATATGAGTTATTGAAACATGCATGTGTAATAAGCATGCGTAGCTCAATAACTCCTATATGTATTTTATGTCGGAAAAATTCCTCAATACTATATAGGATAGAATAGGAGAAGGAGAAATAAGGGTAGAACTCTTTTGTCGTTTATTTCTCTGAAAAAGAAAAACAGCGTATAAGCGTGTAGGCGTGCACGTGTGTATAGGTGATGTGTGTGATGTTGTAGCAATGATGTAAGATTTTGTGTTACTGTATCGCGTGAGCAGCGTACTCAAGGGCTCCACGTCGAGGGAATGGACCTAGGCTTGAACCACTACCGAGCGGTGCCTAATCTGGTGTGCGGGAGCGAAATTTACCACCAGACCACGGCGGCATGATCTGTGATTACGCGGGCGTGGGTGTGAACACGCTCTGTTTGAAAAGACAGGCTGGTACTAATCGTTCGTTGACGTGATTGCATCAGGAGGGTCGGTAAAAATGTGTCGCGGTCGTCTTCTATAACGCGCAGCGTTGGGTACGGGTTCATAGTTTGCGGCGGATACCACAAACGGGCTGCGATAATTCGCGGGTTTCTCGAAATAGCTACTTGTGAGTGATTTCATATACGCCCAGACAGAAGGCATCTCCAGGTCCCTGTGGAGATCCTTATTCCGGACGTACCATGGGGTACCGGTGATTTTACGTAGGGCTCGGTTCTAGAGAACCTGCAACTTATGAATACGATTTTGCGTGTGTGCAAAGACCGGACAACTGTACGTCATAATCGGACGAATACAAGTTTTATATAGAGTGAGTGAGTTTATGTCTGAGAGATCATAAAAATATTGGGAAAACTGTGTTCAGATACTGAATTTCTGAAACTAATGATTCACTAGGTTCTGTATTGTAAATTGCTTGAACTGCTCGCTTTTGTACTATAAATATTGTATATACGTTAGCTACTGTCCCATACAGTAAAGTACATACCATATACGTTTACATATTTATATAGATTTTACTTCTTTCTATTCATAAGAAAATGCGAACACAATCGGCAGTAGAGACTAGTCGTGCATATTTCGAAAGCTTTTAGCTTGTTACAGATAAACCAGCCACAAACGCAAATCATGGAAGAGTACATTGAAATTAAGCACAATGTAAATAACACTAATGAAGTAGGGGGATTAATACCACAGTGCCGTGTTTAAAACAGTACTAAAGAAACAGTAGTCTAGTTATTTTAAAGGGTAAATATTAAACGATGATAACCATCGTATTTTGTTCGGATACTGTATTCATAGTTATGAGTCGCAATAAGTCTGAGTTTTCAATGAAACAAATCATTGTCAACGTTTTACCGATGGATAGGACGCAGTAATTCTGTCTCAGTGGTCTACAAAGGCCATACACTAAATATTATTCCCGCCATAATGATATTCCTAGGAGTGTTGACTTCCGAGGACGATTTGTGTATAGATAGTATTCAAGTTTGCCTTCTAAATAATCGATTTAGGTCCATTGTTAGTTCAGTACCTACTTTTTGTAGTTAAATAAATAATTACGTTCATAACCAAAGCTTAAAAATGCGTTTGTTACACGCTATTGTAATTTTTTTTAATATCATATAAGAGGCAAAAGAACAGGCGGTCACCTGATATTAAGCAACCACCGTCGTTCATAGACACTAGCAACACCAGGTGAGTCGCAAGTGCGCTGCCAGCCTTTATTTTGAGAGAATGGTAGAAAGGATTTGGGAAAAGAAGATGGAAAGGGGAGAGAAGAACGGAGATAGCTACCGACGCTCTCACTGACCGAACGAAACGTAACAATACAAGCTTTGTTACTTCACGTCGGTTTTCTATGAGAGGGTGGTAGTACCCCGAGCGAGCCGACCCATCCGTGCTGAAACCAATAATAGTTTCAGCGTGGCTATACCACCTACCAAATATATAACAGTCACACTATTTTTGTCACTGCTATTTTATCAAAGATTATTTTGAAAACGTAACATGTTATATTTACACCGAACCAGGGCTATATTAGTTCCACACTGTTCTAAATAACACATACAATAATATATACAATTGTATCTGGAAATGATCTTTTAAGACTATTTGATTAACTATATAACCTATAGAAATTCATTTCTCCCTTATCAAAACTAACAAATGTAAATATGCATTAATCTGTAATGAAAAAATGCGTACCTATTTTTTTTTTATTCTGGAAAAGGGGCTATGCAGGCCTTAGTCCTGTATCACTGCGACCAGTAGTGATTTATTGTGATCGCCCCATATTACTATAGCTCCCCGCCCAGTCTTATAACATTTAAGAACTGCAGGACTTTTTTGGTTGAGAGCATCTGTATCTCATCCGGAAGCAATACGTGCTTTCCCAGAATCCGGTTTCGTGTGGGCTTCAGTGGATCACATTCACATAAGAGGTGTTTGGGGGTTTCATCCGCACTATCACAAAATCAGCACTCACTTGTGCTCTGGACACCGATGTTGTACAAGTGTTTTTTAAGACAACAGTGTCCAGTGAGTGCTCTCACTAAAACCCATAATTGATTCCTACCAAGTGACAAGGCGTTACCAGCATATCGCTGGTTGAATGCCCTGATGAGTTCTTTGGGATAAATACGTACCTAATATAAAGTTATAATTATCGTGACATGATAAATTATTTTCCGTTTTATATGAAAAATAGCAGTGATGCATGAAATTTTCCATGAATACGTTTTTCTGTTTCAGCTAAAACTTCTCATCGACTACCTTATGTAGTCATTCTTTTATGTTTTACCCTATTTGTGATACTATCGCCAACACAACTGTAAACTTAATCCATTGTAAATACTGCCGAGCATGATTTAAAGCGAGATTTGTGATTTGCGGCCTGTATATTTACATTTCACTAAACATACTTGTGATTGTAAAGGCCTGAGTGATATTGAATACTTGTAAAAAGTCTAAATGCTTGGTTTTGGTACCAATATAAGGATATAATTTAATAAAACCAATTAATTAATTTAAAGAGAATGTTGTAACGCCCCTCCCTCTCATTCCACTCACTCAACACCAGCGTCACCTCATCTCCCCCATCTCTACCTCACCATCACTATTATTATTATTATTATTACCATGATCGTTTAGTAATTAGGACCCTTTTACGTTATGTATTGAAACAAAATTTGTAGAACCAAGTTGTTCTAATCTGGTACTCATAAAAACATTACATTCATTATATTTAATGTAGTTAGAACTTTAGAAAACACATAACAAGAAATATTAAATGCAATTAATTAAAATCAAATAAAGTAATAATGAATATTAAATGCCATTGGTTAAGATCAGTTAAATGAAGTAATAACATATATTAAAACCAGTTGTACAAAATCAAGTAAACAAAGTAATAACAAGTACTAAATGTAATAATTTAAAATCAAAGTTAATTCCTAAATGCAACATAAAATAACTGATGATATACGCCACGCTATGGATAATAGTAAGCTTACTCTTCTAACTTTAATTGATTTTAGTAATGCGTTTAACTCTGTAGATCATGATATTTTATTATCATTTCTTTCTTCTCTTAATATGTCACAATCTGCTGTTGAGTGGTTTTCTTCCTACCTGAAAGGACATCGATATCAAGATTAATGATTTATTTTCTGATTGGTGCGATGTGGTTGTTGGCGTACCTCAAAGGGGGTATTTTGTCACCTCTGCTTTTTTCGATTTTCATTAATACGCTAGTTACAAAGATACAACATAGTAGTTACCGTCTATACGCAGATGATGTTCAGCTCTACCAACATTTTGAACTTGATGCTGTTTCAGAGTGCATACAAAAGATGAACGATGACCTAAACTGCGTTCACTCTTGGAGTGAGGAATACGATCTTTTATAAATCCAATAAAAACACAGGTCATAATTGTCGGTCGCCGAGCTGCCCTAAGCCGGTTAAATATTGAAACTTTGCCTAAAGTTACGTATAACTATTATATATATACATTAGACTAGAATACTATTCTCAAGTAAAAAATTTGGGTCTGCACATTTCCCAAGACATCATGGGCTGAACATATCAATACAATCAGTAAAACGATTTATGGAGTAATGCATTCCCTTAAAAGAATGCAAAATTTTTTACCATTTTCAACCAAGAAAAAACTTGTGAACTCGCTGTTACTTCCCATAATTGTTTATGCCGATATAACTTATCCAGACCTTACAGAGGAGTTACTCAATAAACTCGACCGTCTACTAAATTTGTGCATTTGTTACATTTTCGGGCTTCGTAAGTACGATAATATCTCTCAATTTCGTGTGCAACTAAACTGGCTAGATATACGTTCACGTCGAAATGTTCACATTTTGCATTTTCTATATCGTATTTTATTTGACCCTCAATCTCCACAATATCTCCAGGAACGATTCATTTTCCTAACGGCTCATGGACGTGATCTTCGTTCGGCATACACCAAAACTCTGGAGATACCTCAGCACAGATCTAATGTATATTCGAACTCCTTCACAATAACTGCCATACGATTATGGAATTCGTTACCGCGTCGATTTCAAGAAGTTGAAACTATAAATAACTTTAAAATTCAATTACACCGACATTTAATTGAGAAACAGGAGGTAGAGTGCTCATAATTGTGCAATGTTTATTACTATCTTTGTTATTGTTCTATATTTGTATGCATGTATGTCTATATATGTATGTATATTTATACTATATATATATATATATATATATATATAGTATATATATATATAATGTATATATATTTCTTTATCAATTTTCTTTTGCTTTTTATTGGCACTACCTACAAAAGTTTTTGACATCAATACCGCTGGTTAGCTGGAAAAGAATGCCTCATGGCATTAAGCTCGCCAGTGTACAACCAAATGTGTACAATAAAGAATTCATTCATTCATTCATTCAACATTGTAGACATATATTAAATTAATATATACATACATCCTATGGATACCCTCTATGAATGTTAATTGAAAGTGAATAAATGTGTGTGAGGTCTTGAAGAGTATTTTTATATATTTTTTAATTGGCCCACCATCCCTCTCCAGCCTCTGAGAAGCTGTAATTACAATGAATTTACAGTTAAACCCAACAATCAACTTCTACCAGTATCGCCCGGAGTTTTAGGGGTGTGAGGCGGAGATATAAGGAATTTAGACACTAAACTTCAAATAAATTGAAGAAATGTAGTAAATAAATTTCTAGTGAGTGATTGGAGCTGATGAACATCAAGACTAACATGGTTCTCACGCAATTTTTGTTGATACATGAGGTTGAATTGCAACATTGTAACCGCGAAAATCTAAGTCATGGATTATTTTTATGAACAAAATTCTTATTTTGATTATACAAAGTATTATTTGGCTCATTTTTTTATTAATTCATCATTTGAAGTGAGTTCACCATAAAAAATAATAAACATTACAATAATAGTTATATTTTATCGTTGTTGAATGTAGGATGAAAAATGGTAATTGGAACGTAAGAGTTAAAAAATACATATACTCGAGCATAGCAACCTCCTTCATTACCTCTTCGTAATTATTGAGGGCTGTCAAAATGTCTTTTATATTTACATGTGTGTATATGTTGTGTAAATTTTGAGTAGTAGTGTGAGTAGTGCATATTTTAATGAATTTAATGTACTTCTAATGCATTTTATATAAAATAAACAGCTTTCTGCACTTCTCCGCCATACAAACTTTAACTATGCCAAATTTCAAGTTCACCCGTTGACGGAAAATAGGTTAAAAAGGGATACAAAAAATTTGTTTCACGTATTAATATATAGATAAATGTTTAATGTAACAGGTGTTGTTGTTAGTTGAAATGTATGTAAAGAGTATAGTGTGGGGTAGTGACAATCTTAAAGAAATCCTCCCATAACTCTCAGTAGAATCCAGTTCATATTTTTTTAAATTATAAACACAAGAGGATGTTGATTTTGAGTTAAGTCGAGAGACAACACCGGGCAGAGGTTTCATGAGAGCTGATCATGTCAGACAAAAGTCGGCTACCGGTTCGTACTAAGAAGAATTGCGTCTTCCCCTGGGCCGTCACTAGCGTGTCATCAGCATAACACGTGACGTTGACGCCCCGGGAAGTGCACCGCGCAACACCCAATCATATCCGATGGTCCACATAAGGGGGGCCAGGACAGACCCCTGTGGAACACCGGATACCACCTCTCGTCGGAATATTTCCCCACCTCGACCCGGGAAGGTAATGCACCTCGCTGGGAGGTACGCCCGGACTATGCGGTGGAGGTAGCAGGGTACTCCGTGATATTGGAGAGCTTGTACGATCGTAGCCCAAGGCAAGGTGTTGAACACGTTGGCGATGTCCAGTGACACCGCCAGAACCACTTCACCTTGAGTGACTGCTTCCTCTGACAGGATTTTCACCCGCATCACCGCGTCCATCGTGGAGCGCCCTTGACGGAAATCGAACTGGTTGTCTACCAGGTCTGGCCCAACTTCTGTCAAGTGCTGGACGAGGCAGCCTGCGATTACTCGTTCGCAGAGCTTTGCCGCCTCATCCAACAATACTATGGGCTGGTAGGCGGATGGACTCTCCGTCGGGTGCCCCTCCTTCTTTAGCAAGACTATACGACCGGTTTTTCATATTCGTGGAAACCGGCCCTGCTGATTAGACGTGGTTGATGGTTGATCAAGATAATATGAATGGAATTTGAACTTGTTGTGACTCATTCGCTAATGGAACTCAGCAGCAGGTATCAATCCGAACACCTCTTCGGAACATTCTTGATACATTTTGTAAAAGACGCAAAGTGACGCAACGTCCCTATGAAGCGCCAAAGAATCGAGCTTTTGTCCGCTACACGTCCCTTAAAACGCTACAACATAAATGACAAAGTAGCTATATTGTGTTTTCTTAATATAATGTTAGTTACTGGTTAAAATCAAAAAAATCTTTATTTATGAACCTCAAAACTGCCACTCGTTCGAAAAACAATCCAGCCATCGAGAACTCGATCGATACAATAGTCCTGTACCGATACAGTACATATCGAATACAGTAACATTCGTTTTTCGTGGATGCACAAAGAGAGTCATGTCCAGACGTCATCATTGTTCACATATTGATCCACCCTATAATAGCATTCTGTATTAAGAACCGCTTGACATGACTCTTGAACTTACTATCTGGCAAATCGGTAATGTGCTTTGGGACTTTGTTATAAAATACTTTACCTGCGAATTACTTTTCGATACGGCTGATACGATAATATATTTATACCCATATCCTGTCATATATGTTGTCCATTATGTCCACTTGGTATCAGCTAGTGCTTACTAGACTGCTATGACGTCCTCATATCAAACAAAGATAACATATTTATCTAATTTTATTTATAGCTTTTGTAATAAAATATCTGCCACTATGTCATATCTGAGTAATAATGATTTTAAATAAGATATTAAGGCTTTACACGCACAGACGCTTTTCGCATATTTAATATAATTAATGCACAAGAAGAATAGCACCACTGACAGAGAAGTTGAGGAGTAATAGGTTAGCATGGTATGGGCATGTCATGAGAAGAGATGAAAACCATGTAACTAGAATAGTCTTGAGTATGAAAGTGAACGGATATAGGAGTAAAAGAAGACAGATAAAGATGGATTATGTTAAAAATGATATGTGTATTATATATTATATAATAGCGAGAAGACATTTGACAGAGGAAAGAGAGATAAGGGTAAGAAGAATAATAACAAGCAGCTTATCTTTTCAAGCATAGACGGTTTTTAAGACGTGGTCACCAAGCGAACAAAAGGATACCAATGTTCATTTAAAACATCTTTTCATTTAAAAAGCCGATTTATTCCACTAATTGTTACACCAACTAATTGTACTCATATATATAAATCTAAAAATGTTAACGAGCAGAACATTCGGTAAACCTTTGGAGAAGCGCATGCATCGAACATCGAAAAGACAGTTTCCCTTTGAAAGGGAGTGCAAATAGGATTATAGGAGCTTTGAGAATTATTTTCCTGGCCGGTATAACCAATTTTTTTTTGTTGCAGAAAAGGAAAACCTAGAATCTTCCAGCAACTTTTAAGATAAATTGTTGATATCTATAGAAAACCTAAGCAATCCTGTGTTTATATATCTTTCAGTTTTTTTTTTTTTGATGATGATGTTGTTTATGTTATTCATCATGTTAAACAACGATGTAGTCTAATATGGTTAACACGTTAAAACTCGACGAGGTTGGCTCTC
Organism: Antheraea mylitta; assembly: GCA_014332785.1. NCBI lineage: Eukaryota > Metazoa > Arthropoda > Insecta > Lepidoptera > Saturniidae > Antheraea > Antheraea mylitta. The sequence continues at coordinate 38,599 of JACEII010000151.1, read as the reverse complement.
AAATGCATATCAAAGGACTCGTCAACAGGCGCTTCGCTATAGATTTTCAATTTGAAGGCGACAGGTAGCTTGACGGGCTTAGAAAAAGGCATACCGCTAATATATAGCTTTTTCACGATATTATGATCATTCGTTAAGATTCAAACCTATGACTATCGAAGCGGTGACTGAATACGCTAACCACAAAGCTATTATCGTTTCCTTTCTTTATAACACTTATACAATCTTTAACAACCAAATAAAACGTGGCAGGTCTGGGTATAACCTTTTTAGCAACTATCTTCTAGGTTATTACTACCATTATCGAGTGTATACAAGGTGTACAAGTGTCGTGTGATAATTTCAATATTCTAACAAAATGCTAGCTAACTTGTTAGAACTTTTCAAGGAGTTTATTTCTTCTTCATGATACTATTTCCCATCCACTCCAATTGTGGATAACTATATTAAATGAAATACCACCAACAGTACAACACAGGCAAATAAAACAAGATTATGAATAAAATATATAATCCACTACGTGACAGACTAAGATGCCGTCCAAAACTCCCTGACAATGATACCACAACTATGTAAATGATATTATAACTAAAAAGCTGTACAGCGGCTTTTTTAAAATTATCTAGGTAGCTTATTTTTGACGGCTGCCCCGTCAATCTGCCCGTGTGTAAGCAACATATAACTATTTCTTTTTAGCCACCGATATTGAGAACATCATCTTACTTCCATACTATATCTAAGTCAGTGTGACGTTACAATATTACTTTACGTATGTGTGGGTTATCGTGGCATTTGTTTCGTCAAAATATCATGTAGATAATATTTTTTATTTTTTTTATTGAAGCACGACAAAGTGATTGCACTATGCCTGATGGTAAGCATAGTACAATCCAAGAGCAGCGGCGACCACCGCGAGACAGATCATCCATCGTCGGTCGCCACTGTCATGCCGGCCATAATGACGAAGGTCACCCAGTACTGGATATGCACAGGCTGATCCCGAAACGCGACGCGCAAAAGCGAGTCACTATGACGGGCTTTTTCACCATATACATGGTGGTTGCGACCCAGTCGGGCTGTATAACCCTACCACCCCGCTATCGCCATTGCCTCGTTCGTTATTCAGCAGGGTGCACCACGTGCAGGTGAGGTTGGCTTGGGTGTCTCAAGTCTTAAGATGTTACTTTACACCCCTTACACCCCAAAAATATATCTATAATTTTTTAATTATAATATAATTACTCCCTGACTACAGTTACAATGTCCTATTTTATATTGCGTTGCTTCATAAGCGTACGTGTGTAAGCGACCTAAAAATATTTTGGTCTGAAGGCATCTTATACAAATTAATTTAATATGATCATGTATAAAGATGTCTGGAGACGATTCGTCTTCGCTATATCGGGACTGAATATTCCCTACATAATGAAAGTTCATAACAATGAAACAATGTAGAGTTCATTAATTAACAAAATTATTCTTATTCCCGCAGTTTACAGCAGTTTCTTTGTAACAACCTTATGAATAAAGCTTGAATTTGATATCTACAGTCACAGTATTAAAGTCTAAATTTAATAATCATTTCTTGAATTTGTAATACGTAATCAACCAATGACGCAACAAAACAATTGACAATGAACGAAAGTGATTCTAAAATTACAATCTCAATATTGGTATTCATATTGGAACGAATAAAAATGGAATTTATAAATAAATCAGATTATGAATTTATACAGAAACATAGAAGAGAGAAATAGACTTATTATATTGTTGGAATTATTGTATCGCGTGCCCTTTATTCTTATCAAAGTATTATTTCCCTTTGAATCGTATAGATCCGTGATAAGCAACGAATGTGGGTGTTCATACGTTGTTTTACATTCGTATACGTTTGTGTTTACATCGTATTATATGCACGTATTTGTTTATTTTTTACTTTATTTTTGGCAATCAATTTTTCAGATTATTATTCTATTGTCACGTAGTCAATAATATTACAAGCGTTGTATGATCATTTTAATATTAAGCGTCGTGTGAATCATATTCTAACAAGATGGTGGATACCTTGTTAGAACCTTCCACGGAGTTTTTGAGACATCTCAGAATTTCATGCTCCGTGATATTATTTTGCTATTCATTTGCACTTATTGCCACTTATGCACAATAAACTAACTATATTACGTAAAACACCACCAAATTTACAAAATATATAGTCAAATAAAAATATATAATCCACTACATGACAGACTAAAATCCCGCCAAAAACTCCATATGCACGTATTCATTATGTATGTATTTTGCTGTGGGCAGACAATGTGAACTTGTAACTTGTGAATAACTAGTAGTCGAAATATACGAAATATACGAATAAAGTGGCCAAAGGTTTATCTTCGTGTATTAGCATATCGAATTGTCATCTGTATCGCGTTTGTTTGTCTAATTGATACAAATTTTATTGAGTATTGTACAAGTTGCTTGAGTATCGGGCGGGATCTGTCACGTAGTGGATTTTATATTTTATTCATAATCTTGTATTTTTTGATTATATATTTTGTAACATTGGCGGTGTTTTACCAAATATACTTCAGTTATTGTTCACAAGTGGTTGGCAAATAATACCACGGAGCGTAAATTATGAGTTGTTAATAAAACTCATAGAAAGTTGTAACAAGGGGCTTACGTTCTTGTTAGAACATTCAAGTTATCACAAGACAGTTTAAATATTCTCTACTTGGCAATGGCAGTAATAATCTGGAAGATTGGTTGCCAAATATAAAATTTAAAAACAAATTGTTTAATTAACCAATGTAATTGAAGTATCTTCGAGGTTATTGAATGGAGTTTTGGTTTATTAGTACTATATCGGTAAATTAACCTACTGTTTTGAAATGCACTAAGTACGTATCCACTGGTATGTAATTATAATCCTGATATAATTACGTGGTGTTAAGGTGTTTTTGAGGATTTTTGACCAGAAACACCATTTTTCGTCATACAAAACCATTGCCGATCAGAATTTTGAAAGCCTAGTTATAAGCAATTTCACTCCAATAATACATCACTTATAAGTACATATGGTCGTGTCGCGAAATCAATGGCGAAGAATGACATCGGAGACAAGCAACCATTTACTGTACTGTACAAATTAAGATTTTAACGAGATTTTTCCTGTCAAATAGGGTATTTTATTCAGAGTATTTTATAAGGTACTTAGCAGTCCTGAAAAACGTTGCTCTACTTTGATAATGAAAAAAAGTCGAGACAATCATAAAGACCGAAGAAGAAGTAAAAACTCACAACATTGGAGTTTAAAGTGTGTTCTCTTTTGAATTTCTTAATTAATTACAGTTCGAATCATACAAAAAAATAAATATACACGCGTCAAATTGAGAACCTCCTCCGTTTTTTTCGTCGGTTAAAAAAATGTGAGTCTCCTTTTTCGATTCTTGAAAAATATTGTTACTGGTGTCATAAAATAAGTACTAAAATACATTTCAATCATTTTTAGAATTGTCTGTCTGTGTGTTAATTTAAACACGCATCACTACTGAAGTACTACGTTCACGATAAAATAGTACCAAGAAAATCATAAAGTTTCGAGTAACATTTAGTCTTAGTTTCACTAAAATTGGTTCACTCTATCAAAATTTATTCCAATTTTCTGACGAAGTATACTAAAGTATAAGAGAAAAGTTAATTATTAAACGTACTTAATATATTGCGATAACTTTTAAGCCACTGTTTTTTAGGTAAGGCTCAAAGCGGACAACGTCGTGGGCACAGATAGTTCTTGATAAAGATGATATACGCAATTACCTTGAAAGGAATTCACTGATATCAACTGGTTATTTTACCGAATCTCATTCACGAAAGACTACTGCGAACAATAAAATTGATTAAAAGATTAACTGTGAATGAAAAAGGCATTGAGTATTCAATGCATCCCCAATTGAAAACTCAGGTGAAAGCAGAACGCTAAAAATAAAACATTCGGCCTTTATGAGTTAGTTTTGCGCTTGCGTGATAATAAAACGCTTTCAGTAGCGTCAAGCGAGCGGAGAGATTCGCGCGCGTCACAGTTTAGAAAACACACACTCGACTATCGAATAAACTTTCGCAACGAAGAGTGTTGTTAGTAACGCGAAAAAAAGTTACCGTTCTTTATTCAAAAACGTGTTCCATTTTATATTTAACTAGTGATGTTCGGTTTTGAATTCTGTGAATAAAGTGACGTTCTGTTTTTGAATATTTAAAAAAAGAAGTGTTTTTGTTTTTTAATATAGCGTGTCCGTGGAATTCCAAAAAGTTCGAGGTAATTATTAATCGATTAAAATTGATTTCATTCATTAAATGCAATAATTAAAATTTTAACGCTGTAATCTAGAATATATATAACTATCTAATTAAAAGTTACTTTCAATAATTGTTTATAATGAATCTCAATTATAACTGACTGACGCAGTTATATCTTCTATATATTCTATATATATACACACAGATATGTATATATATGTATAATTTAACAAAATCATACGTAGTAGTTGTATACTATTCGAAGAAAAATTTAAAGCAATGAGGAATTCGTGTAAGTGTCCAACAACTCAGGTTCGAATCCTAAAATGGTTGGAACTTTTGATGAAAAAAAAAAAACTGATAAAACCATACGCTGGTGAAAGTGCTTGTTCTAATTGCCACATGATAAATCACCACCGTCATGTTGTATATCTGCTGTCTACGCACCAATATTTGTACTTCAGCAATTGTACTGATCAAATGATAAAAATCAGTAAAGTATAAAATAATCTATAGCAATTAAGAATAATATCGGACCGTGACAAAAAGTTGTAAATGAATTTGAAGAGAGTGTTTAAGAGTAAGTGAATCCCTCCAAAACAGGGACACTTATTGTACATGAGGATTTAAAGAATTACACTCTTATTTTATCATGTTATTATTATTATTTTATGATTTAAATAGCGAGTAATCAAGATTCTATATATATATGAACAGAGATAAAACAGTTTGGTACATTATCCTTCTTCTTTTTTATTAGTAGCTCAACGAGCTAGTGTCGTCATCGTTAAGTTTTTTTAAAAAGCTCACTTTTTTCCTCAAAATTGGAACTGGGTTACAAAATTACACACAAATTGCGAGCACTAGATGATCACTAATTTACTCTAATGTATACGCCGATTAACAAAATATATTTGCCAAAAGATGTAATGTTCAAACTTAAATTTCGCGCACTGGTTCATATGTATGTACTACCCAAATCATAAGAATAAACTTTTAGCACTCGCGGGACCGGCGGACGCTGTCCCGCCCTGATAATAAAAAAAACTTTCACAAACTATGCACCTAAACCTTTTCAATTAGCATTTTATCTACTTGTGAAAACTGCATGAAAATCTGTTCAGTAGTTTTTGAGTTTATCGCGAAGTGACAGCAGATGTCGCAGAGGACTTTCTTTCATACATATTTAGTGATGAAATGTTCAGTATAGAATATACTTCATTTCGAGAATTCCCTAATATATAATTTCGTATCTAGCTTAAAACTAAATATTGATTAATTAATTACCACATTTCCACATCGAAAAGTTGAAAATGTATCACTATATTTATTTGCTAATGACGTCTGTTGGGCGAAGGTTACTTACATGTCTTCAATCATAATTGTATCATCTGAGACCAATATATTATGGAACAGTAGTCTAGATCAGCTTGCTGTTACGGTGATTTAGGGACAGATGTTCACAATATCTTCAGCATTCCGTTTTATTGTACATTTATGAACGTTGCTGGGATTCAAATCAAATCAAAAATTCTTTATTCAGTTTAGGTTCTAATAAGTAACTTATGAACGTCAAAAACTACCATTGATTCGGAAAACAACCCACTCATCGAGAAGAACCGACAAGAAACTCGATCGGGTAGATTTTTTTAACATATATATTCCAATACATCATACAATACCTTATAGTGGATACACAGAGAGAAGTCAATTTCAGACATCACTATCGTTAACATACTGATCCACTCTATAATAAATATCCTTTTGACACTAAAACCCGCTTGACGTGGCGCTTAAATTTATAGTCCAGCAAATCGGTAACATGTTTTGGGACTTTATTATAAAATCTAAAACTATTACCTAAAAAACTATTACTGGTTTTGCTAAGTCTGAAACATGGGACGACCAGTTTATTACAGTTTCTAGTATTTATATTATGCCGGTCTTTTACTAAATTCAGTTTTTCAAAGTTGTTACGACCTACATTAAATTATCAAGAATGTATTGTAATGATTGTTTTGTATTTGTTGATGAGTATGCTCACTGAAGAAGCATTCAATGACTATTTCGCTACACTGCATCAGCTATCAACTTTGACAAGGACGCGATCCAAAGATAGTCCTTATAGCATTCAGAACATACGCACGATACGCATTTGATCATGGTTTAGTTTACTGTGTCCGGATATCGTATTCATCGATGTAGGTTCTAATACCTGCTTCTAATTCCGAGCTTTAGGTGTAGGAAATCTTTTGATGAAATCTTATCATAGTAGGACTTGTTTTAAGTCTGGGTAGCATCCACCCTCAAGTTGAAATCTGTTGCTAAGCACCTTTTGGTGTTTCCAGCAGCTATCCTTTGAGAGAAAGCCCCCTTTAAGTTTCACGTATGTATCATGTTAGACCACATCGTAATTTAATCTATCTATGTATCTATTTAACAACTGCCGAATGAATGTAAGCGTTTCACTAACCAGCGGTAGCGTCTATTTGGTTATTTTGGGCATCGCTAGGACCAGGTTTCTATTAAATGCTTAAAATAATTGTATGGAATAGTGAAAGATTAAAAATTTTGTATATAAATAAAAAAACTATGTGTTGAACACTTGAAAAACCCCATTTAAAATCAGCGCTGCAGTACCACCACCCAGTTGTCAGTACAACATTCAGATAGTGCAACATGTAGCTGAATTTGGGTGTCATTGTTGCATATTCTAATAAATTATGTATATATTTATTTTATTTATCTTGTTGTTTATGATGATTTCCAACAACTAAAACTTTTTCTTTCTTTCTTCTTCTTCTTTTTATCATTGTGTATACGCGGAGGAAGTGAAACTTTTTTGGCTTATACCTATGTATTAAATTATACATATATGAGATTTTTTTATATCATTTAAGTGATCAGCGTCGTTCATAGACACTTGCCACACCAGGGGAGTGGCAAGTGCGTTAGCAGCCAGTATTTGAAGGCAGGGGTATAGCGAGGGGGGAGGGTCGTGCAAGTCGGGCAAGGGCTGAGCAAACGAAACGTAACAATGCAAGCACTGTTAGTTCACGTCGGTTTTCTGTGAGAGGGTGGTACTACCCCCCGTGAACAGACCCATTTATGTTGAAACCTGTAATAACTTCAGCGTGGCTCTACCACCTACAGCATATCACCTACGAAATGCTCATATACTATACGAAAGTCCCATACTATCGTTACTTAACTATACATTTACTTATTCTAGTATACTGCTAGACCCAGACATATACTGACACATACTTACTACATGGTATAATTAATGGTACCTTATGCGTAACGAAAATTTTTCCATACCGTGCCATAAAAAGTTTACCCTCAAAAGTGAGCAAGACGTAAAATAGTAAGGGTATCTGCAAATATATTGACAGAATTGACAGATCGACGTTCAGTAGTTTAATTGCTAGATAATCTCATTATATCCTCGTGTTGTGAAGGAATTATTTAGTTTA
>JACEII010000151.1:0-13147 GCA_014332785.1 Antheraea mylitta | reverse complement strand
TATACATTTACATTAACTTGGACATAGAAGAAAACTAACTATATTGACAACTTCAGAATTGGCTGTATGGATTAATTCCTTCGACTGTCTTATTGGACGAATATTATTACTACTAAACTTTCTGAATAACAACACAAAATAAACTTAAGAAATGTTTGCGATATAAACGTAACACGTATAATTAAAAATCAAAAACAAAACTTACGTAGAATAAACTTTTTGAATAGGAATACAAAATAAACCATGAAAATATTTTTAATAGAATGTTATCGCGTTACCATGGCAACGCGTATAATACTGACATTAACACGCAGCGGAAGCTTCCAAAATAGCCCGATTTTGAGACATTCTTCATTAGTGCTCAGCTCCTTTTGGTTTTAACGTGATGATATGTAGCCTATAGCCATCCTCGACAAATGAGCTATCTAACACTAAAAGAAACTTTTAAATCGGATCTGTAGTTCTTGAGATCATAGCGTTCAACCAAACAAACAAACAAACAAACAAACTCTTCAGCGTTATATATTAGTATAGATAGAGTGGGTCAATATGTGAACGATGGCTACGTTTGGAATTGACTCACCTTTGTGAATACACTAAAAACGAATATAACTATCTGTTTTGTAAAACTATGAAAAGATAAGCCAGATCCAGTTTCTTGCCGGTTCTTCTCGAGGACTACGTTGTTTTCCCGAACCGGTGGTAGCATTAACGTTCATAAGCGCCTTCTCAGGGCCTAAAGTGAACAAAGTATTTGATTTGAATATCTCGTGATATATCATTTGTGACAATAAAAGTGACAAGAAAATAACGTGGCTTTAATTGTGTCGAAATAAGTATATGCTTAAGCGTTATTTTGATTTATAGTTATACACAGTAGGCACACTTTCTACAAACACTATCAGGTCCCGGAGACGTGACTTGATGTGAGGTGTTAACATAGTTTGTTTAACGAACCGATATAATCAGAAGGGGTCAGACGAGGAGATACTGACGTCCCTTATTTCCTTCGCCATTTGGAAATCCTACCCACCCTGTCCATATACAGGCTGAGCTCATATCTACGCTTTAAATAAATATATACATATATAGGCAGGACCAAATAATAGAAATTAAAAATATTTTAGGACCGAGTAGTGAGAGAAGACATCGTACAGAAGTAATAGCAAGATGGTAGAACTCTTTCTAAGCTGATCTGTCGGTGTATTTCGGTTGCTGCATTTGAGAGTTAGTCCTCCTTTAGTCTTAGCGTCTTTACCAAATCAGCCCTACTTAGCTTCTGCCCGCAACTTCTTCAACGGAAACTTCCAAAAGAAAACAAAACGATTTTGAAATATTCTTTATTGGTGATCCGCTCCTATTGGCCTTGGCATGATGATATATTAACTATTTAACTTTTTAATATTAAGTATAAACAAATATAATGTGAGAATTTAAATATAAATATATATTCTTTACTTGCAAATAAATTTAATAGTAATTTGAAAATTATTGAATAATTGGAATATAAGATGTTACGCAAAACGCCTATGGATTTAAGTTTAACTAGTATTGAAATCGTTCTACGTAGTACCAATAGTACTCTATAGATGGCGCTGTGATACAGTTTATAAAATCGTGATATGGAGACTGAATTTGTGAAGTCAATTTGTCCAGGGAATAATTACTCATATCTGCAACTTTGTTCACGTAAAAATGATTTCAATGTTGTAACATAATAATGTAGCAATAACACGGGAGTACATCTCTAATCTCTATTAAAAATGGGCCAAATTTTATTGTTTTTTTCTATGAAGAATCAAAATGACACATAACCTGAATATTTTCTTGGGTTAAATATTATATTCTAATAATCTACGACGTAGTTAAAATCCCAAGTTAAATAGATAAACGCGATCAAAATAACATCCCTTCGTTTATAGATACGGCGACGTCATAGGCTGGAATAGTCTAAAGATGGTTCTGCCTAACGAACCGACATAATGAAAGGGGTCAAACTCTAACGAACATATAAAGTTACACGACATAATATTATCTCGTATTTTCATCGGTGCTATGTATACCGACCGTAAGTGTTTGATAGACGATATGAGTAACAAGGTTATGATGTGAATTTATGTGAAGGGAAGATAAATAACACGTTACATTGCACACGATATAAACATACTTTGGAATAAATTTGTTAATTCATTATTAATCTATGTCCGCAGAATCTTAGACTTATCTAAGATTACGAACATAATCTAAATATTAGAAGCAATGACAAAATCGGTACATCCATACTAATAAAAGTGTTTTAGGTAATAGTGTTAGGTTTTATAACAAAGTTCCAAAGCATATTACCGATTTGCCGGATAGTGAATTCAAGCATAATGTCAAGCGGGTTTTAATGTCTAAAGTCTAGGTTGGATCAATATGTGAACGGTTTTACTTGTTTCTTTGTCCAAAACGGTGGTAGTTTCGATGTTCATAAGTTCCTTCTTCTTTTCTAAATTGAGTAAAGTATGTTTGATTTGATTTATTCTCTTAAATCTTATAATTCTCGCAGCGAATTTTGATATAGTTTTCATTGTCATTTAGAAAATTACTAGTTCTGATAAAAAAGAGTCCAGGTTTTAATATCAAATCTTAAAGATAATTCTTGGGCGTTAACATTGGTTACGCTGACTAAATCTTATGAGATACATCAAAATAATGTAGAACGGTATCATACATCTTAAAAATGTCTACAAAAAGTCTTTATGTGTTTCTATTTCTTAAAAATAATTCATAATATACATTTCTATTTTTTACCAATTATTACAATACTAGTGGGCGCCCAGTGGTCGACATTCGACCATAGTTAATTGATTTTTTAAAGTTTGAACTTTATTAGGGTTCTTTTGTCAAAGGGTATAGTTCTATAATCAAAGGTTTTCATCATGGCTACTCAGTTATTTGCCATGATATTTAATTATATAAGCATAAAAAAATGAAAAATGAAATGAAAATTGAAATTAATTATAAATTTGAAACTAAACCACGTAGTAAAAGCTCTCAAATTTTAAGCAAACATAACTTTACGAAAATAAAGAAGTTTATCACAACCTATGACACAATATTCACTTAATTTTACACGACACCATAGGTGGGTGGTATTTCTGGATAATATTGAATTAAATGTAGTCTGTTCATTATGAGAAATAGTGATTTGCCCAGTATCATCGTTTGGAAATTAATGGATGCATAATACAATCAAATGGTGAATCCAAGACAAAGATGTTTTTAATACTACCATTAGCTTTTGAAAATAAATTTCTTTTATGTTGCTACATGAGGTTGAATTGCAACATTGTAACCGCGGAGATCTAGTTCATGGATTACTTTTATAAACAACATTCTTATTTTGATTATACAAAGTACTATTTGGCTCATTTTTTTATTCACCAAAAAAAATAATAAACATTACAATAATACTTATATTTTATAATATCATTGTTGAATGTAGGATGAAAAATGGTGATAAAAGCACATACAGTCGAGCATAGCAACCTCCTTCACAACCTCTTTTGAACTTCGTAATTATTGACGGCGGTCAAAATGTCTTTTTTATTTATATGTGTGTATATGTTGTATAAAATTCAAGCAGTAGTGTGAGTAGTGCATATTTTAATAAATTTAATGTACTTCTAATGCATTTTATATAAAATAAACAGCTTTCTGCACTTTTCCGCCATATAAACTTTAAATATGCCAAATATTAAGGTTAACCCATTGACGGCAAATAGGTTAAAAAGGGGTACAATTTTTTTGCTTCACTTATTAATGTATAGATAATGGGTTATTTACGACGCTATTTTACCTATATCATGTTAATTCTTGTCCAGTTAAATATTAATACTAAATTGTTTATTGAATGAAGATGAAAATACATCAGACCTTTACAGTAAACATAACGCAAAACAAAAAAGGTTGTCCAAATATAAAACTTTTTTTATAATTGTAAAAGATTCAAAGTTTAATAATAAATCTAAATGGTTTCGATGCTCATTATACACATGACCATATCGAACACATACGAAACATTAGCTTACTTATTTCTTAGCTATACTTAAAGACATAGTGGACTATCTTATATTCGCCTCTTCTGGTTTTCTAAGGAATTCTCGAGACTTGCAGAAAAAGTTAACAATTGGACAATTTTTTCTTCGTGACTGTATTACTACACTCATCAAAAAAGTCTAATAAACATGTACTAATTTAAATTTTATGATAGTTTTTCACATTATAACGTATTTTATTTTTAAAATAATATCTATAGGGTTCTATGATGTAAAAATAATAGCTGCTGTCTTTATAAGTTATTTTAATAACAGAAATGAACAATATTAGAATATACTGTAGAAACTAAGATACATAAGAAACTAAACTTTTTTTTTACAAAATGAAGTTTCTAAAGAAAATGTATTTATTGTGAAAGAATAGAACAATTTAATACAAAGTATGGTGATCTCCTCTGCTATTCAGAACTTGTCGGCAACGATTATTCATTGAATTAATGAGACTGTTTATGTCATCTTGCGGTATTCGCTCCTAATGGAATTGTAGCAAATCCTTCAGCTGTTGGGTTGTTGTCGCTCCGTCCAAGTCCTTCAAAACACGTCTCTGGAGCATGTCCCATGCGTGCTCGATGGGGTTGAGATCTGACGATTGTGCAGGCCAGGGCAATACCCGGATGTTCTCCGTTGCAAAGTATTCACCGATTCGCCGAGCTGTATGTGAACGCGCATTGTCATGCATTAACCTGAAATCGGAGCCAAAGGTTTGTGCAAATGGGTAGACATAAGGTCTGAGAATATCCTCAATGTAAGTTTCAGTATTCATGTTTCCATTTACAAAAACGAGCTCAGTTCGCCTGTTCTTCATAATACCCGCCCATAACATAACTGTTGAGCCGCTGTATGGATGAACTTCCTGAACGCACCTGAGCCTTTCAGTATTTCCGGGCCAACAATACACTCGCACCCTTCTTGTATCAGGCTTAAACCCGAATCACGACTCATCAGAAAACATAATTTTATCCCATTGATCCTGGGTCCATGTTATGCGTTCTCTGCATCATTTATATCGACGAGCGCGATTCCCGTGACGTGTCGGTGGGCACCTGATTGGGCGTCGAGCTCGTAGGCCGTACTCATGCAGTGGATTTCGCACAGTTTGAGGACTTACATCAACACCACTTGAAATTTGTAGCCTCAAACTTATCTCTCGAGCGGTTAACATCGGCTGGCGTCTTGTAGTCAGTTGTATGTACCGGTCTTGCCGAGTGGTTGTACTCCTTTTACGGCCTGGATGCTGTTCGGCGTGTTCTTCTGTATTATTGTAGCGCTGCCAAAGACGACAAATAACACTTCTATGAATGCCAAAATGTCGAGATACCTGAGATTGATTACTTCTCGCTTGCAACATCCCTACAGCTCTTTGCATTTCATCTGCCATCAAATGACGTCGCTTCATGACGTAAAGAATATCTAACAATTTAATTTTGTCGCTAACTTTATTTAAATGGTTAGTAAAATTATAAAATCAAGACTAAACGTAGCAATAAAAACGCACTGAAATTCAAACAAATTCACAGTCATTTGAATTTTATGAAAAAACAAAACATAATCAAATTTTTTTTTACAACCAGCAAGTATGTCATCTATAACAAAAAAGTTTACTTACCTACGCACTTTGTTTGAGTAAATACTTAGAAATTAATTAATATAAATGGTAAAATTTGTAATATCACACATGTTGCTTAGACTTTTTTTGATGTGGTAATTATGTTACAAGTATATCTCTTCTGCTGTCACTCGGATTCGAACTGGGGTTACACGGATTTTCGAAGCAACCGATTTCCATTTTTAGCTATTTTTATTTTGATAGAGGCGGCGAAATTTAACTTTATATTCTAGCTATATTTTTTCATTGCCTAAAAACTCAGTAAAAAAAAATTCTATGAATAAAATCTAGCTAGATCGATTTATAGTCCTGGAAACTACATACATACTAAGTTTCACGGAAATAGATGACACCGTTTCCGATATCCTGAATATATACATATATAACAATATACAAATACTACTCGTTTAAAGGTATTAGATTATCTATGGAATTATTATGATATTATGGCATTACTAGGACTGGCAACAGAAACAACTTTTCCCAATATTTTAGTGAATGTTTATCACTTTCTTCATATTTATTCCTTCATACATCTACACCGGTTTCAAATCCTTCTAAATTTTTGTAAGTCGCAACAGTTCTATCTGATCAGCAGATTCACGTAAACTAATTTCCAAAGGCGCTGACTTCTACTACCATACTTCTTTGCATATATATTTTCATTTTTCATCTACGTTGAGTTGCAAATAAATCAGCCAACGAAGCGTATCTTCCAGACGAGCTATTCTTCATGTCATTCTCTCGGTGCAAAAATAATTATGCAAATCAGCTAATTCTATGAAATAAGCACTCAGCATAAAAGATAATATTATTTTCTTCTATACATATAATAAGAATATAAATGTAAAGTGGCTGTAGTTTTTAGACTTTTGTGAAAAAAAAAAAAATGTTGCATGTGTATAGGAATAATATAATTAATGTTTTTTGAAATATCTGTATGTCTGGTCGTTTGAACACGCATCACTCCTAAAGTAGACGATATATAAAGTTACGATAAAAACTCACTTAGAAAATCATAAAGATAACCTCAAGTAACATTTAATTAAAATCGGTTCACTTAATTAAAAGCTATTGTGATTTTAATTACGATATGACTTGAGTACGAAAGAAAAGTAGATAACTAAATGAACTTAATACATTCAAATGATTTGATTAGTCACTGTTTTACTTACATTTGGTTCCACGCGGACGGAGTCGCGGGCACAGCTAGTACTATAATATAACTGTAAACTTTACATATTTACTGAAAAAATGTTACCTGAACAATGGAATACAATAAAACTATTTATTAAGTAAAGTAAACCTTTTATGGCACGATAGGGATAATTTTTCGTTACGCGTTAAACGTAATATGTATTCTTGTAAGTATGTATAAGTGACTGTCTGGCTTTAGTGCTATACAAAAATGAGTAAATGATTTTTTTTTATTTTACTCTATTTAAAGGGGCTTTTATTCCACCGAACCTATCAGCCCCATTGTTCCCTAATTTTACTAGGTCTTTCTTGAGAGACGCTGATGAGATATCATTACCAGATCATACAGGAGTAAATGTATAGTTAAGCATTTACATTACAGGACTTCATATAGTAATATATATTTTTTGAGCATTCTTATATATATTATTTAATACATATAGGCTAAAGAAATTTCACTCGCTACGCGTTTACAGACTGATACATGCATTGATTTTTTTTGAATTCTGTCTGTAAAGTCGAGAATTGTCATAGAAATTTCACAAATAACTTGAGTGAAACTTAGGACAGTATGTGGGTTTCTTTTCTAAAATTGTCATCCTAATTTAAACTTTTGGAAGTGTTCTCAATTTAGTCTAGTTCGTAGAAAAGTGAAAAGATTTCATTAATTGATTCCCATACACTGAATTTTGCGAGTATTGACCTTAGTGTCAATTTTTTTTTGTATAGATGACTCTACGTGGCTCTCTCCTATGTTAATGAAGGAAACAAACTAATATATTCTTAAATATATATTTTTTTTTATTTTTATAGCAATATATTTTTTTATTGTAACACTGTAAACTGACTGCCATGCCTAATGGTAAACAAAGTACAATCCAAAAACAATCACCGAGAGACAAACTACCCATCGCCAGTCGCCACTGTATTGACGGCCTGCGTAAGTGTTCCTAAACTTTACGCTTGAAGGATCCAATGTTATAGGAAAGAGGGGACATATTCCACGGGAGGTTGTTTCTCAGATTTTCATACCAATATATATTTGAAAACACAGACATAACTTAAAAAGAATATATACATATAACCACCGACATACTCCCATAAATAAGCCCAAAGAATATTACACAGACCCTACAAATTACCGGAATCATAATTTATAATGAAATCGAAGAATAATTTCCGTTATTGTGTTACAACATGGCGTGGTCTAATAACCCACAGGGCACGAGGTCAAACGAAAACGTTCATAATATAGTTCATTACTAAAGTAAAACGCAACAAGACGAAACCCCAGCGGTTAGTACCTCGTAACCGTTTAAAATTGGTCCCCAAAAAGGTTCAACGCTCACATGTACCTGAAAGATGATTTGCGAACCCGACTTTTATTATTTCAAATCCAAAATCGTCCCTCTATTAAAGGGCAGATTAAAAAGGGTCTGATTTTTATTAGACACTGGGTAAAGGACCCTTTGTTATAGAGACTCTGAATAATTTAGGGTTTCTATACTTTTGTCACGTTCCCTTTTTATCTCTTGACCAAAGGGTTCAGAAATGTTTTAGGTTTTGTATGATTGTTTGATTTCAAACGAATGTGTGAATAAAATGGAATGTCACCGATGTTTGCAACATATTTGTTTTGTGCAAGAATGTTTACAGATTCCCTATGATATTAAGACAGCTAAAATGTTCTAGATAACATTTCATGTTTGCAATTTAAACTTACAAATACAAATAATACTCAGCTCAACGTATTTTTTAAAACTTTTATTAGTCTTAGCGTTTGAGCAGAATGTCATCTGATATTAAATGACGATTTGATCTAAAATAACAAACACGCATGACGATAATGATTACGTATTAAGCTTTGCCAAGGAGCTTGTTGTCTAACTCATTAGGATATATTCGACTCATACACCTCGATAAGTTCTTGTGGGAGTTTTTGGCGAGATCTTGGAATGCCATGTATTGGATTTTATATTTTATTCATAATCTTGTGTTATTTCACTTTATACTTTTTAAATTTGGTGGTGTTTTACGTAATATAGTTAGTTTATTGTGCATAAGTGAAGTGGATCGTAAATAATACCACGGAGCATGAATTCTGACTAACACAAGATGGCCACCATCTTTTTTTTTATACTACGTCGGTAGCAAACAAGCATTCGGGCCGCCTGGTGTAAAGCGGTCACAGCAGGTAATGGACGTTTGTAACATCAGAAGTGTCACGTGCGCGTTGCTGACCCCTAAATAACCTATTAATTTTCCCCTTGAAGTACTCCATACTGTAGTCCCCAGGAAACACTTCAGCAGGAAGCTCATTCCACAGTCAGGTCGTTCGTGGATGGAAACCTCTCTCGAACCGGACCGTCCGAGACCATTTCGGTTCCAATGTGTGAGGATGAATTCCCTGCCAATTACGAGCGGTGCGATGGTAGAAAGTAGCTACAGGTATGATGTTAAACAATTCCTCGGAACACAACCCATTATACAAGCGGTAGAACACACATAAAGAGGCGACGTCTCTCCTGTGACTTAGTGGTTCAATACCGTTTGTAAGCTTGGGATCGCCAACAATTCTCACAGCTCGTTTTTGCGCTGAGTCAAATGGTCCAAGCTGGTATCCACGTGCTCCCGCCCAGAGATGGCAACAGTACCCCATATGGGGTCGCACTTGTGTTTTGTATAACAACAGCCTTTGCCCAGGGGTAAAGTACCGTTGCGCCTTATTCATCTTGTTAGTTCATTGTATTTATATCAAGAAACTTGTAATATCGTTACTCACTTGACAATGGCAGTAATAACTACAAGACTGGTAGCCAAAAATAAAACAATATAATAAAATAAAAGAAGTTCTTGTGGGACAGATTTCAACATTAAGTCAACAACTTATTGCAAGTGAGATTATAAAGTTCATCTAACACTGTGAGTTCCTTGAAACTCTGTTTCCTATAACCCATTCCTGAAAACTTTGCATTGAATAGACTAACTCGCAAAAAGATTTCGGTACTATCATTTATAGAGGGTATATTGTTACATAGCCTAAGGGTGACCAGTTTAATTTGCAAAAACGTACTTTAGGAACTCGATGCAATATTCTAGAGTGATATGACCAGCTTGAGGTATAGAAAATCTAGTTACTTGATATTACTAGTACCATGTAGAATTTAGCTAAAACAATTATTTCAATGTGAATGTGCGCTTGAGATGTACACGGTTCTGGTGATTCTTTACTTTATTATATTTGAACGGAATCCTGATTTAAAAAAATAATAGTCCAAGTTATTTCTTATAGTGGACTCGTCAAGATCGGTCAAACCGTTTCGGAAATAAGCTAGTAAAAATCTACCTAGTAACTTTAATTTTTTTTTGTTTAAAATTCCGTATATCTATACTAATATTATAAAGAGGTAAAGTTTGTGAGTTTGTGACGTTGGGGGGTAATCTCAGGAACTACTGGTCCGATTTCAATTATCGAGGATAGTTATAGGCTATATATCATCACGCTAAGACTAACAGGAGCGGCGCACCATTAAAGAATGTTTAAAAATCGGGGTTTTTTCCTTTAGAAAGCTTCCACTGCGTGTTTTTTTTTCTCGAACTGACTACATTGTTGACCTAGCAAGGTCTTAATGGCTTCACCGGAATACTCCGCTGCGTGCTAGCGTTAACCCAAAGTATCTATTCCACGCGAACGAAGTCGCGGGCAGAGGCTAGTATTGTATATTTTCATACCCATTTAGTAAAAAAAAACTATTGTTTTGACATACAAACAGACACTTTAATTTTATTTATTTGTATACAGATAAAGAACATTATCCAGTACACTAAATCTAATTTAAAAAAAGCTGAATTTAAATAACAAAGTACGCTGGGCTTTTAAATCGAATAACTTCATATTTATTTTACGTGAGTAAGGTGACATAAAGTACGTGCTTACGTTGTAAGTAGAGACCTATATAACATTATTTTATATTCCATTTTATGTACTGATTCGTTAGCATTTTTTCTTATGGAACATTCTAGACACATTCTTTTTCTTTTTACAACTTGTCAATCGAAAGATAATACTTTTAGTTTTAGTACTCCCACGATTTCTGCACATTTTTCTGTTATTCCTATTTATCGGTTCGAAGTTTTGAAAAGGTGAAAACCAGATTTACAAACAATGATATAGTTAGTTTGTGAATTCGGCGATTATCTACTAATACTTATTGTAAGTGGTGTACAATAGATAATTTATATAAATGTTAAAAAAGACATATAGTGGGTCGGTTGGTCAGGGAATCCAATTAACAATCTGTAGGCACTGTGACTATTTAGAACAATTTGGGCAGAGTTTCGCCTTACAATAACTTCGACATCATCAACATCTTGCCTTTTTACCTGCCAAACAGTGGAAGTCAATGCAATTGCTACTTACTTTACCCCAAAATAATTGAATAACCCAAGAATATCAATAATTATTATTACTTATACATCAATTCTATACAATTGTTCTTATTTATGTGAAGGATTGATGTATCTCTAATATTCTAATATGGTGGCGCTAGTGTTTATGTTCCGGTCGCGTTGTACTCGTTTCTCGGATATGTCGTAGTGCTACCGGCGTTACGGGCCGTAGTCAATAACATATAACAAACTAGCAGTCCCCGCGACTTCATCCACGTGGAACTTAAGACAAAAAATAGTCTTTCTTCTACTGTGTCTCAAATATTATTTATACAATATTGCGGCGTGGTAGGGTTTTACAGTCCGACTGGGTCGCAACCACCATGCATATGGCGAAAAAGCCCGTAATAGTGATTCGCTTCTACGGGTCGCGTTTCGGGATCAGCCTGTGCATATCCAGCTTATTACGGGCCGGCATGATAGTGGCGACCGGCGATGGACAGTGTGTCAATCGGTGGTCGCTATTATTTTTGGATTGCACTGTGCTTACCATCAGGCATAGTGCAGTCACTTTGCCGTGCTACAATAGAAAAAAATTATATAATACTCTGTTTTTGTAAGAGACTGAATTGCATTTACTTATCTACTCTTTTCTCGTACTTACTCGCGTCGTCATTCAAATTACAATGACTTTTGAACCCGTTTAAATGAAACCAAAAGTAAATGTTACTCGAAGATATACTTTATGATGTTCTTGGTGAAGTTTTATAATGAACGTCGTACTTTACTTGTGATGTGTGTCCAGACAAACAGAAAAATAAAAATTATTGAAATGTATTTTATTACTCATTCTTAACCACTTGCAACAATTTTTCAACCGACGTGAAGTAAGTGCTTGCATTGTTGCGTTTCGTTCGGTCAGTGAGTACGCCGGAGGCCAACCTCTCCTCACCTTCCCCCTCTCCTATTCTATTCCTCCCATCCGTTCCCCAACAGAGGCTGGCAACGCACTTGCGACTCCCCTGGTGTTGCAAGTGTCTATGGACGGTGGTGTCACTCAACATAAGATGACCCACCTGTTCGTTTTTCTCCTATGATATAAAAAATAACGTTCTTATTATATGTATAGATAGATGTATAGGTTCAATTAGGATAGTTGTCGATCATCACGCTATGTCACGTCTTTGCAGCGAAGGCATTACCTTTTAAATTGTCGTTCTTAAAATTCTTATTCTATCGATAGAAGATGGACACTATTGTTTAAGGGCTTCTCATTCACTACAAGCGAACCGTTTAACTGAAAAATAAATACATGTATCTACTACTATCAATATTAATTCCTAACACTGTTTAAATCAAAACATAATATTATTAAGGCAACAAGGGATGAAAACAAATCAAATCAAAGTTAATATAGTGTGCAGCTAACGCAGTCCTAACCCTCGTAGTTAATTGATTGATTTAGTACATACAACACGCTCGTGGCTCTCGTCAAACCAGTGCGTACTATTCTCGATCATTCGACATAATATCATCAACAACACAATTTAATGACGAGTTTGTGCGAGTACATCGTAGGATATAAATCGTGAAGTCAACTCAATCTAATAATTATATAATATTATTATTATTATAAATATAATTGTTTGTTTGTTACGCTTCTCGAGGGAAAGTCTATTTAACAAAGCCAGTGTTTTTAATAAAAAGAATACAAGTACCTATTGTTTGCAAACCATGAAGGGCACAACCTAGAAATATAAAAATAAAATAATAACTATTAATTATTTAACAGACATAGTTAACTTAGTAAACTTAAAACGTGTGGCTACTGATTGAAATATATTCAAATACCATC
>JACEII010000150.1:644737-680705 GCA_014332785.1 Antheraea mylitta | reverse complement strand
TGCCTGGAAGCCCCTCCAGAGCCGAGCGGCTCCCAGATCTACACCGATGGATCCAAGATCTCCGGTGGCGTGGGAGCCGCTCTGACTTGGTACAAGGAGGGGCAGGAGTACAGGTACTCAACGTTTCGCCTGGAGCCCTTCTGCACGGTCTTCCAAGCGGAGATGCTGGCGCTGCTGAGGGCGATTCAGGCGGTCCAAAAAGCGAAGGCCGGGGACGTCGGCATCTCTGTAGATGTCGACTCAAGGTCGTCGCTGGAGATGCTGGCGAACCCGGCCCCGCCTCACCGCCTGGCCCTCGCGGCACAGCGGACTCTGAGGGAGATCCGTGCAGAGGGAGGCTCAGTCCGCCTGCACTGGGTGCGGGCGCACGTAGGGACTGCGGGCAACGAGCGAGCTGATGAGCTCGCTAAAAAGGCCGCTCATAAGAAAGCTGCGGCCGATTACGATCGGTATCCGATTTCATTCGCAAAGCGCCAGATACGCGGGGCCTCAGTGAGGACCTGGCAGGAGCGGTACGAGGCCTCCATCACGGGGGAGGTGACGCAGGCGTTCTTCCCTAAAATAGAGGATGCACATCGTATCCTCAGGAAGACTAGCCTAGCGCCCTCCCACGTGCAGATGTTAACCGGTCATGGGGGCTTCGCGGCGTACCTGCACAGGTTCAAGCTGAAGGATAACCCCGCGAGCGCTTGCGATCCGGATACCGCCGAGACAGTCTACCATCTTATAACGGACTGTCCCAGATTTGGCTCGTCCCGTAATGACCTGAAGAGCGAGACCGGGTTGAAAATGTGCAAGGAAAATTTCCCAAAATTTCTGGAAAAGGAGGAAAACCGCGCCGCCATCTTGGGCTTCCTAGCGGAAATCTCCAGGGTGGCGGGCGCAAGAAATAAATAGGAGAGGAAAGCTAACACAGTGGAAAGATAATAAACATTACACAGAAAGAAAATATAATTAAAAACAAACAAAACAGATAAATACATAAAAACCGTAGGATAAACATTGTAATATACTGAGATAACCTTGCGATAATTCCTGTGATATTTTGTGACATTCTATAATAAAGAACTATAAAATAGTATAAGTAGAATAAGTTAGAAATAAGATGGAAATACAAAATAAAATAAAGTCCAAGTAAAAAATGTAATTAGAATATAAGAATGTTAATAAATGAATAAAAAGAATAACTGCAAAAGAACACGGCAGAAAAAGAAAAAGAAAAAGAAAAACGCAAATAAAATAAAAACCAAAAGAGCAAACAAGGGCTCAGATCATGTCTGAGGAAAGAAGGGGACAAAAAAAAAAAAAAAAAGAAAAAAAAAAAACCTAACCTAACCAGTCCCGCGCAGACCGCGCTCGAAAAAATCCGGAAAATTAGAAAAAGTGTTCAGATTTTCAAGTGCGGCATACCAAAAGTTGCACGCTCTTTTGGCGATTTCAGTGAAGTTTTCCCGGAGAGAATATTCCAAAAATTGAGCGAGTTACAGGCGAAAAACGAAAAATTTTGAAGAAAAGTGCGTGCGGCGCCACCTATAGATCTGTAAGGTACCAATTTTAAATTGCCATTCGATATATTATACGTCACCCCACCCGTGTGCAAAATTCCAGATTTTTCTGAGGACAGGAACAGGAAATACAAAAAGTAGTGGAAAACACGTGCCACGAGGTCCCCTTACCACCTATGGTGGAGAGGGGGGAGGTGATCTATATCGATTATGGTATAAGGACAACCACAAAATAATTTTAAAAATTTAGAAAAACCCAATTTTTATGTTAGAAATTTAGTATACAACATTAAAAAATTTTTTGCGGTTGAAAATTAATTGGACATTTACGGAAATCACTATATCTCAGAAACAAGATCTATGAGGCACATATTAAAAATCATAGTCGTAACGAGAACAAATTCTTGCAACTTTTAAATCAAATGTTAAAATTTTTGGATAAAACGAAAGGACTACAACAAGAGGTTTAAAAAAACCATATAGTTACATAACCGCACGATAACATTGTCGAAACTATAACAAAGAAAATAAAAGGAAAATTTGGAAAACCATTGCACGGAACCTATTTTTATTGTCATCTACACCAGATTACAGCAAAATTAAAATTTTAAACAACATATTAAAAAAGTAAAAATTTATATTAAAATTACGAAACCAAATTTAGACAATCGATTATAGCCACAATATAAAACTTACAAATTTGAAATTTAAAATATATATACAAACAGTAAAGGACAACAGATACAACTAGAAAAAATAATTATAGGACCAATACTTTTCCGGGGAATTGAACTGGAATATTGGGATTTTGGAAGATTTTTTGGTTAAAAAATAGAAAAATTATATTATATCTGGAAAGGCAAGGCTCTTACGAGTAAAACGAGCCCCCGCATGAAGGGCTATCACCTAAAATAGGAAAGTAGAAATTTTCATACAAAATAAATAATCAGATATATTAATAAATTCAAGATCGTAGCCACATAGCGGCCGGAGGGAGAACTAAGCCAAATAGACGGCCATTTCAGCTTTTTACTTTATACTTTTATCTTTAGTTATATATAATTGTTATTTTTAATCAACGTTTTTTGTTTCAGCATAATTATTTATTTTAATCATCGTTTCATCGTTTCATCGTTTCATCTATATCGTTCCTTAATTATTCTTATCATTATTTCAATTTTGATCTTATTTTATTACTTTTTACTTTTCCTTTTTTCTATAATTTTCAATTATTCAATAAATATAGACGTGAAGAAGAAAAATAAAAATAAAAATTGATGACACAGAAGCAATCTAAATAAGGTCTCTAATTATGTTAGAGGAAAACCGGCAGGAGGTTCCGCAAATGGGGCCTCCAACAAAAAAAAATAGCTTCGTCGGACTACAAATATCCACATGTAATTTTAAAGGAATTTATGTACAAGCGTTAGTAACATGATACAAGACTTATAGAATCGAACGATCCTCCTTTGTGACCACCGTGTCTTTCAAGATTTTTACGAATGTCCACTCACCTAAAGTCATTTATTTTAGAATATGTACACTAAAAAAATATCGAGGCAGTTTTAAGGACTGCCGGCAGAAGTTGAAACTAAAACACAATAAAATAAAAGTGTTCTATAAGAATGTTTATACTAATTCACACTATGTGAATGACAATATATACATTTCAGAAATTGTTTATTGAAATTTTTAACATTAGAGTACTTTTCATATGCCCAGGCACCCGGAACAATAATTATATACATTTTTGTAAAGTCTATTAATCAATTAAACATATGATGAGCTGCACAATATCAATAGTCTGACGTAAGCTGCAGAAGCGCAATACGATTAGGTATACTTACGTAGCTGTTATAACGCGAAATTATAAATTTATCTCCTGCATAAAAATCTCTCACAACGCGCCTAAAAAAGTTTTCACTTGAATAATATTTCTGTATCATAAGCGTTCAAAGGAGGCACATTTGATATAAGTTGATACATGCGTCACTACGCACAGCATATAAAAATCGAGTTGTAAGGTCGGTCGGCTCAAGCGAACTCGTTCATCGCATCAGACTAGACAACCCTTTGGAAAATGTTGCGTGTTCTGTGCTTCCTTACTTTGTTGTTGGGCGTAAAATCGGCTTCAGGTAACGTTTTACTATATAGATTAAATATTAGAAGAACATTATTATTACAGTAAAAAGACCGCAAGAACAACTTAAGTGATTTTTTTATATGTAAAATAAAAAAATATTGATTGTTTTTTTTTACCAAAGGTTTTTTCAAAAAATAACCCAGGTCAAAATTATCTCTTAATTTGTTAATATTGTACTACTTTAGAAAATGTTCATAAATTTATTAAATGAAATGTCTAAGTTGAAAATCATATTCTGGTAATTATGTATATTGTTTGTATTAGGTTTGTAATTTATTTTTCCGACACAAAATACATATAGGAGTAGGAGTTGTTGAGACACGCATGCTTGGTACACATGCATGTTTCAATAACTCATATACGTATATCTTGATGGCTTAGCTTAGGTTAGCTCAGATAGGTCGCGATTTTTGCACAAAACAGGCGACAGCCCAAACCGAGGTGTTCCGTGCACCCTTGACTTAGTCGCCCAAACATCCCAAATCGGCTGAGTGCCTTTAGCGAGCTCAATGGTTCGGTGAAGCTGTAAAGACCTTTCCAGGTCAACAGCGTTCTCATTCTGAAAAAAAAAGGTTTGTAATCCGGCGAAGCTGTTAAGACCTCGATAGGTTAATAGCGTAGTCAGGTCGAAAAAAAATCTATTAGGAATTCTTAGTTTGAAGCGTTCAACCGGGTGTTGCAAATATTTTTAATATCGTGTTATATAAGTGTTAGTAAGCGGATTGTGATTTGTGTTAGTGATTGTTATCTGTATTTCGTTGTGATTTTTTTTCTGTATGGTAAAAACTGTACTGAGTATTTTACAAATATTATGGATTATAGACGTAAGGAGGTTGAAGTATGACATACAGAGAGGATTGTAATAAATAAGGTCTTTAATAAGTGTTTTTGTTTATATCGTCATTACAGCTCGTTAATAAGTAGAAAAATAAACAAAAAGAAGTCAGTTAATAAAAGGGCACTGAAATGTTTTCTCTTTCCCTATTGATATATAGACAGTTATATTATATATAATAGTATCATAACTATGATATTCCATTTTACTTGAGCTATTCATCACTTTTAATAAAAAATAAACTCTTTTTATTTAGAAATTGGTTAATGTATGATGGTAGATTATGATAAGTTGATTTAAAAAACCTGATCAAATAAATGGATGATTTTTTTTTTTCGATATGTCTACGCTATTGACCCAGCAAGGTCTTAACAGCTTCACCGGACTACAAGAATGGATGATACTTTGCCCTCCCGCCTGCAGTTGAAATGACCGCTACTACGACTCACAATAATTGAAACCCGTCGTTGATTAGCGGTTGATCCCGACGTTGGCGGATGACTGAACTTGTTTTCGTTTATATTGTTGGTCTGTATATGAAAAAAATACATAAAAAAATTGCAGTGAGACGTAGAAGCGACCAATCAACTCCAGGCAGAAGTGCTAAATATCGTACACTTTTGTATTAAACCTGTGAATTACCACAAAGAGATGCCTTCATCAATTAAATATTAAAATACGTGATTACGTAAAACAACGATAATATAAAAAGAGAAGTAAATATGAAGTTTTTATTGAATAAAATTAAAGCGATCTGGTTTTATGTGATTAAAATATTTTTCAGTGTTTTTGTGGTTCAGTTTTTTTTTCTAATTATTAAATCTTAAGGCCACAGGCGGAAGAAATAGATGTTGTAAAATTTAATTAAAATATTGATTATTATCTATTTAATATATAATGGATATAAGATTTTCAAATATTTGCATAACTGGGGGAACAACTTATTCGTTCATGATTATCGTTTTAGGAAGCTGCGATATTAGTTAATTTATTGGATACTACTGGGCGCCCAGTGGTCGACATTCGACCATAGTTAATTGATTTTTTAAAGTTTGAACTTTATTGTTAGGGTTCTCTTATCAAAGAGTATACTTCTATAATCAAAGGTGTTCATCGTGGCTACTCAGTTATTTGCCATTTTCCATGATCTTTAATTATATAAACATTAAAAAAATCTATACGTAAATGAAAATTGAAATTAATTATAACTTTGAAACAAAAAACAGGTGGTAAAGCTCTTAAATTCTAAGTAAACATAACTTTACGAAGATAAAGAAATGTATCGCAACTCATGACACAATTTTGAATTAATTTTACACGTCACCATGGGTGGGTGGTCTTTCTCGGTGATATTGAATTAAGTATAGTCTGTTCATTATGAGAAATAGTGCTATGCCCAGTATTATCTTTTGGAAACGTAATCGATACACTGTACAATCAAATGATGAATCCAAAACAAAGATGTTTTTATAATACAATTAACTTTTGAAAATAAATCCATCTTTCTTGGTACATCAGGTTGAACTGTCACCTAAAAATTTTGACATCCAATAAAACCAAGGACAATTAATAATTATTTCAGTGGTTCCATAAATATAATAAAGATAAATTGTTATATGTATATAGGTCTTTACCTATGAAATTGCCGTTTTGTATGAAAAAATTTAAATGAATTTTTTCATGTATTTTTTATTTGTATGCATTGTATGTATTGTATCACCCATGCAATCAATGCATCTTTGCTAACGCAGTGGCAGTTTAATGAGGCCCTTCTTACAGAAATCAGCTGGACGGGAGGCAACAAATTCTTCAAAGACATTTTGTACTGCCTCTCGAGTATTTATTTTTTTTCCCGCCAAGGAGTTATCCAAATTCTGAAATTTAATGAATGATTCGCGAGGCCCTTGTTATAAATTGCGTGTATTGCCCATTTTTGTAGTAGGAACATAATTCTCAATTCAGCTGCTCTCCCGCAAAACAAAATACCATAAGACATTGAGTTATAGAAGTAAGTGAAGTAAACCAACCTAGTAGTGGCAATATGTGTAAGCTAGCGAATCTTACGAAGTTTCGTGAAAATCTATCCAGTAGTTCTTGCATTAATATATTCTCTTCTATGTTTTCTTATAAGTAGTATAGTTAATATGTCGGCGCAAACGGCCGTTCTATCGTCAAAAAATATTTATACTGACATAAATATTAAGCGCTACCTTTTAATACCATGCAGGCGTCAATAGCGTAGTAGTAGTAGTAGCGTAGCGAGAACGGAGCGGGGTTCCAGATCAGTACCAATCTGTCTCTCTTAACAGACGCGCTATTAACCACAGATCACGCTGCCGCGGTCTGATGATAAATTTCGCTCCCGCACACCATATTAGGCCCCCCCCCCCCCCTCGGCAGCGACACAAGCCTAGGTGCGATCCCTCAGCATATAGCCCTTGAGTATGCTGCTCTCGCGATACAGTGTCACAAAACCTTACATCACTTCAACAACATTACACATATCACCTCTACACACGTGCACGCATACACGCTTACACTTGAAAATGAATAGGTTTTAATTTTTTTGTTCATATCGAACTGAAATAGTTTATAAAAATTATCCGATACGAAGTACATATAAGTATGAATATGTAGCTTAGCTTAGATTAGCTCAGACAGGTTGCGAATTGGCGACAACGGAGACTCTCCAGCCGGAAGTGGTTGATAGGGTCGTGGGAGCTTTGTTCCCCAATCCTCCGGAACTCCTCCCTCCTCCCATGCCTCCTCCTCAGGCAGTAGAGGAGGCGCCGATCGACCCTCCCGCTGTTACGGAGGGGGAGATGGGGAGGGTGATTGAGCGCCTCCGCGCTGCGGGACGCAAGGCGCCAGGCCCTGACGGGGTCCCGGGCCGGGTGCTTGCCATTGCTCCGGACCAGCTCGGAGAGTGGCTTCGGCAGTTGTTCAGCCGCTGTCTGGCGGTCGGGCAGTTCTCGAGGCCCTGGAAGACAGGGCGGCTGTGCATGATGGCGAAGGAGAGCTGCCCCCCGGGTTGCGCCTCCGCGTACCGGCCCCTCGTGTTGCTGGACGTGTTGCGGAAGTGGGGCCGAACCTGTCGGACGCGCAGTTCGGCTTCCGGTCGGGGCGCTCCACGCTGAACGTCCTGACCCTCTTGAAAAAGGTCTCCACGGAGGCGAGCTCTGAGGGCGAAAGAATATTGGCGGTGTCCTTGGACATCGCCAACGCCTTCAACAGTCTGCCGCACAGTGTCATACTGGAGGCGCTCCGGTATTTCGGACTGCCCTTGTATCTGCGGCGGCTGTTGGAGGCGTACCTCGACGGGAGAGAGGTCGCCTTCATGGACGCCAGAGGACGGATGGTCCGGCGCAACACGGCGCGCGGGGTTCCGCAGGGGTCGGCGTTAGGGTCACTCCTGTGGAACATGGGCTACGAATGGGTGCTCCGCGGCGTGCTCCCTTCTGGAACGCGCCTCATCTGCTACGCGGACGACACCCTAGTCGTAGCCCAAGGGGGGGAAACTAATAATTTATTGCGCCTAGCCACGGAGGCTGTAACTCTCGTGGTCGGACGCATCAGAAGACTGGGCCTCGAGGTGGCCCTCGAGAAGATTGAGGCCCTAATGTTCCATGGGCCTCGGAAGGGGCCACCTTCGGGGGCCCACATATATGTGGAGGGAGTCCGTGTCAGGGTGGGGACCCGGATGAAATATCTGAGCCTCACCCTGGACTGACGCTGGCGGTTCGAAGCCCATTTCAAGGGGCTCGGACCGCGCATAGTTGGGGCGGCAGCGGCGCTCGGACAACTCCTCCCCAATACGCGGGGGCCGGGTGCCGCCTGTCGCCGCCTATATATGGGGGTCGTGCGTTCCATGGCCGCCTACGGGGCACCGTTATGGGTGGACGCCCTCAACGCCACCAATATTCGTGCGTTGCGAGCCGCGCAGCGTACTGTGGCGCTGAGGGTGATACGGAGTTACCGGACGGTGCCCGCGGCGGCGGCCATGGTACTAGCCGGCTCCCTTCCCTGGGAGCTGGAGGCGGAGGTGCTTGCCGCCGTATATACATATACGGCGGTTAAGAAACAGATGGGGGAGCCTCTAGCTTCCGGGGAATTAGAGGAGGTAAGAAGAATCGAGAGGGAGGAAAAAATGGAGAGGTGAAGGCGGGACCTGACGGACGCGCAGTACGGTCGATATACCATCGACGCCGTTCGCCCGGTCCTGTACGAATGGTGCAATAGACGATGGGGCTCCCTGACGTTCCGTCTGGTGCTGACCGGGCACGGGTGCTTCGGTTGGTACCTGTACCGGATAGCACGCAGGGATCCGACCGCCGTATGCCATGAGTGCGGCGCTGAACTAGACACCGCGCAGCACACACTTTTCGAATGTGCTGCGTGGGAGGAGCGGCGCCGCATTCTGGCTGCGGCGGTAGGTGATGATCTCTCGCTACCGAGCGTCGTCAAAGCCATGCTCGGCAGCGAGAATGTGTGAAACGTTGTTGTTTCCTTCTGCGAGGAGGTCGTCTCGCAGAAGGAGGCGGCGGAGAGGGTTCGCGAGGAGGACTCTCTAAGCGGCCCTCTCCGCCAAAGAGGAACTGGTAGGAGGAGGCGCCAGTTCACGCGCCTTCTCCCGCCACCGTAGCCGGACCTAGGGGAGGTGGGTCGGGGCACCATCTTCCCATTACACAGGTCCGGCGGACGAGAAGGAGACGGCCGGTGTGTACCCAGCTGTCTCCTTACAAGACAAAGGCCCGGCGGCGGCACTTCTGCTGCTGGGCCATACCGCTGGGGCGGCACGATGAAGTCTATAGAGATCTCGTGCCGCCCTAACCATAGCGGAAGACGTACACCGTGGGGTTTTAGTCCGTGCGAGTCGGACATAACCCACCCTCTCCCGCGGGAGGGTGGATATCAATAAGGGATTTCCCTACGTATAACAAAAAAAAAAAGGTCGCGAATTGCATGAAACTGGCAACAGCCCAAGCCGAGGTGGGCCGCGCACCCTTGACTTAGTTATCAAAATAAAATCGGCTGAATACCTTAAGCGCTCAAAATGGATTAACCGATACATATGTCATGGGTTGGCGCGGTGTTTATGTCAATGCCTTCCTGAGGGAAGAGGGCTGTGGCCCTGCAGTGGTTCTCTTACAGGCAGATGATGATAATGATGATGTCCATTAATCGATTATTGCATAATTTATTATAGTATTGTTTTTTTTTTTTTTTTTTTGGCATATCTACCTACCTCAAGACATACAATCGTGTATTAAGTGGCTCCGTAAAAAATAAATCATTTTTAGTGTTAAAATTGTATATTGGTGTCTGTGCTTTATCAAATAGTTATCCTGAAGTGTATCAGTACTGATTCCGTTAGTTGTATAGTGATATGTGCCCGATTTTTCCCACAAACTTCCTATTGATTATCTACTACGACGATTATTATCTGCTTATTCGATATTCACCCGTTATACTCACAGTGGAGGAATTGCTATTAAATATGTAACAGGCACATGCTCGTATTATAAAACGTACATTGAGTCTTGTGAAAGGTGATAATTGTGTTCTAGAATAAATTTACTAGCACGTGGAGAACAAGCGCCACGGTGAGTGATTGATTATAAAAAAAATTTTACTGCTTTAATATGGACAAATGTTTAAATTGTCACAACAATCTAACAACAGGGGAAGTATTGCGTTGTAAGAGTTGTAATATGGATTGCCATCCTAAATGCTTGAAAATCGATACAAATACTTACAAGCAATTAATCAAAGGTAATAAACCGTGGCATTGTCCATCACGCATGAACGTTACCAAACGTAAGGGTGATAGGTCAAACACCCCGGTCCGAAAGGTTCATTCCTTGGATGATTCACCGTCGTTGGGTGACCTCGATGTAGAAGATGGTGCTTTGTCACGTGATTCCGAATCCATCACAATTAATCAATTTAGCACCTTGTTAGACTCCAAGTTAAATCAATTCCGCTCTAGTTTTTTTAGCGATATAAAGATTATTATAAATAAAGAGATAAATACTGCCATCACATCTCTAAAATAAGAATTTACAGAAACAACATTTTCTTGACAACGGACAAAAAAACATCAATAATAATTTATTGGCGGCAAATAATAGAATAAAGGAATTAGAAGGTAACTATTCTAAGATGCAATCCGAGTTAGTGATACTTCAGCAACGTTTAAATTCTACAGAGAAAATCTCACGTAGTATGAATTTAGAAATACAAGTTGTTCCCGAAAAACGCAATGAAAATGTCATGGACATATTTAAAAAACTATGTGAAACAGTGAAATATCAGATCTCTGATATGGATATTCAAACGTGTCGAAGAGTTGCCAAAATAAACCCGTCCTCTAACAGACCGCGGAATATTCTGGTTACACTATCGTCCTCTCGACATCGGGATAACATTCTGTCATCAGTAAGGAGATTTAATAAGAGTAACCCACAGGATACACTCAACACCCACCACCTAGGATGCTCGGGCGATAAGCAAAGAGTTTTCATAGTGGAACACCTATCACCCGAATGTAAAAAACTTCACGCAGAAACAAGAAAAGTTGCCAAAGAAAAATCTTTTAAGTTTATTTGGGTAAAATTTGGTCAAGTGTATGTTAGGAAGAATGAGACTTCGGCTGCGATTGTTATAAAAAATATAGATAGCCTAAATAAATTAATGTAGGACTTAGATCTGTAATTGAATTTTTCATATTATCTTAAATATATTTTAAGCGCTTATATAGTTAAATTTAAGTACCATAATGTTAATTTATTACCAGAATGTTAATAGATTTCGTTCCAAAACGATAGACTTTA
The DNA here is from genome assembly GCA_014332785.1 of Antheraea mylitta. NCBI lineage: Eukaryota > Metazoa > Arthropoda > Insecta > Lepidoptera > Saturniidae > Antheraea > Antheraea mylitta. The sequence continues at coordinate 669,389 of JACEII010000150.1, read as the reverse complement.
ATCTCAACCTACTAAATGCAGAATATGACTTAGTATGTCTTACTGAAACGAATCTTAACGCTGGTGTTCACAGTAATGAGTTTTTTGATGAACGATACAATGTTTTCCGCAGGGACCGCTGTGATTCGATATCCAGTGTCAAATCTGAAGGTGGCGGTATCGCTATTGCTACAAAAAAACAACTCTGTATTGTTCGTAGATCCTCTTGGGAGAGTTCATATGAAGATTTATGGATTACTGTTATTCCCCAGAAAACTCGTCAACCAAGACTTAACATATGCTTATGCTATCTTCCTCCAGACATGAACCTGAGTAATGTTACATCTTTCTTCGAAAATTGCCAGAATGTTATCTTAAATAACTTTGATTCTGGGTTATTTTTATTACTAGGAGACTTCAACGCACCACACATATCCTGGCAGAAAAACACTAACTCTCACTCTCTGTATTCTCGCGAGGCAACCGATAGTAGATCCTCTATTCTTTTAGAAACAATGTCCTTGTGTAGCCTTCAACAATACAATCATATTTTTAACTCTCATGGTAGATTACTTGATTTGGTTTTGTACAGTGATAATAATCTCATTGTCCATTCGGTCGAGCCTCTGAGTAAATTGGATAAATATCACCCGTCCATGGCTATTGAGATTGAATCTCTTACAGTATTGCCGGCAGCCAAAGCAAACCCCAGTGACCTTAAATTTAATTTTCGCAAATGTGATTATGTAAACATAAAAAAAGATATATCGTCGACTCCATGGTCGGATATTTTATCAAAGCCCGACTTAGATATAGCAGTAGGTGTATTTTATGATAGGCTCAATGATATCATTCGGTTATACACGCCTCCACAAAAAGCGAAATCAATTGAATATCCATACTGGTACAGTTATTCACTCATCTGCTGCCTTAAAGAAAAAAATAAATATCACAAAAAGTTTAAGAAATTTGGGAATCCTAGAGATTATGATGCGTTTGACCTCCTTCGTCAAAGAAGTAAAAAACTAATCCATGAATGCTACAGATCTTTTATTTCGTCCATAGAAGATAATCTATCAGAAGACATTAAAGTAGTTTGGAAATATGTCAATAGTAGAAAAAATTCCAATAACTCCATTCCTCAAACGTTGACATACAATAATGAAGTTGCTAATGATACACTAATGATATGCGAATTGTTCTCCAAATACTTGTTGCTAATGATACACTAATGATATGCGAATTGTTCTCCAAATACTTTAAATCAGTCTATGAACCTTTTATTAACTCAACTAATACACCGGTATACACAATAGAGAATTCGACTTTGTGCGAAGTATACATTTCAAGGGATGAAATAATTAATTCGATAAAAAAACTAGATCATAATAAAGGAGCTGGCCCTGATAATATCCCTTCATACTTTCTTAAAGCGTGTGCTTATGAAATAAGTGAACCGCTTGAAATTATATTTAACAGATCTCTAGCTTCTGGCGTTTTTCCTGCTCACTGGAAAAATGCATTTATAATTCCAATATTTAAATGTGGTGATAAAACCAAATGTGAAAATTATAGACCTGTAAGTATACTATCTTGCATGGGTAAAATATTTGAGTCTCTAATCTACCCTTATATATATAATCACCTCAAACAACATATTTCTCCCTTCCAGCATGGTTTTGTTAGTGGTCGTTCTACAATTAGTAATTTACTTGTTTATAAAAGTTATATCTGTAATTCCTTTAATAATCGTCAGCAGGTGGATTCCATTTATATGGACTTTGCTAAGGCATTTGATAAAGTCAACCATACTCTTCTCATTAAAAAACTTTGTGCATATGGAATCCATGGAAACCTACTTCGTTGGGTAGAATCTTACATATCTCGCCGTAGTCAAGTAGTTGCAATCAAAGGGTATCTGTCATGTCCCATCTTCGTTACTTCGGGGGTACCCCAAGGTTCACATCTGGGACCTTTATTGTTTATAGTATACATAAATGATTTAGTCAACTATCTCCATAGTGAATGCTTGTTATACGCCGATGACTTAAAAGTTTTTCGATCAATACGTAATGCTAATGATTGTGTTCTATTACAAAACGATATTGACAATATCAACGAATGGTGTTACTTAAATTACATGTATCTTAATATTAAAAAGTGCTTTTTGATATCATTTGCAACTACAATTCCTAAATTTCAGTATAATTATAAAATAGGTAACTACTCAATTGAACGCAAGGAAGTAGCCAGAGACCTTGGTGTTATATTTGATAGTAAATTATCATTCCGTCCACACTACAACCACATTATTAGCAAAAGTAATCAAATCTTAGGCTTTCTATTTCGTATCACTAGGATATTTAAAAGGCCCATGTCTATGTTTTATCTGTACAAAAATCTAGTAAGACCTATACTCGAATACGCTTCTGTAGTTTGGTCTCCCTATTACTCAGTTCATATAAAGAACATTGAACGAATCCAGACTCGCTGTTTAAAGTCACTCTGTCTTAGACATGGGATGCTAAGACAACTCCCTAGTCACCTTGAACGAGCCCAATATTTTAAAATATCATCGTTGTCTAGCAGAAGACAAGCAAGTGAATTAATATACCTATATAAAATAGTGAATTATATTATAGACTGTCCACAATTACTATATTTGCTTAATTTTAACACCAACTTTAGGGGTCGTTGCAGTAGATTGTTTCATATTCCTGTTTATAAAAATAATGTTTCTTTTAATAATCCGATTGCTAATATGTGCCGCTCATATAATACTATTACTGGCTGTGTCGCCTGTTGTGCCGATATCAACATAAACATATTTCATCTTAGTTTGAGTAAATTTCGTTATACAGTATATAAGCACAGATTCTCTTCTTAACATACTATAATTAATTTAGCATAGTCATATATAATTTCATGATTGTATTTATTATGCAATAGATGTGCATACATATCATTTAGGATAATACAGCAGACTTAAAATAAACTATACATTGTAATTATAAACATAGTTATACTTATTATCTGTAATGTGTGCCTTAAATAAATAAATAAATAAATAATCTGTAAAGATAAAAGGCTAATTAAGTAAATATTCGTTACGAAGTTAAATAACGATGTGGTCTAAAATGGTAATGCGTCAAACTTAGTGGGGATCTGACTTGTAGATGCTTGGCAGCAGATTTGTAACAGGAGGGAGGTAACTAACCGGCAGGCAACTGGTAGAAAATGCCGTAACAACATACTGTACCAATTATGATTTTTTCCTTCACCGATAATTCAGGTTCATTACAGGGTTCAAAGCCAGGTTGATCAACAAGATACTAACTAACAGTACAAAGCATTCAATTTAAAAATACAATTCTTTCAACAGGACCCTCCATTAAACCATGTGAGATCAACGACGTCGAGTGCATCCTGATGTCAGCACAATCGAGTGTCCAAAACGGCATAGGTCTCCCTACATTCGGCATGATGCGCCGAGACCCAAAACCTTTGGACCCTAATGATGCTATAAGTAAAAATTGTATGTATCAGGCAACAATCCCAAGCCGAGGTGTGCCATGCCACTTTGAGCTAGATGCCCAAATAAAATCTGCTGAGTGCCTTAAGTGCTCGCCTTAGTGACTACTGTGAAAATTGCTCGCATCGGCCGGGAACCGAACCCGAGCGAGCATTCTACCACTGTAGCACCGATGCTAGTATGATAGTGTTGAATTAATTATTATGTACCGAAAATTAACATTAAATATTTGTACCCCGGTGAAGTTGATAAGACCCTGCTGGGTCAATAGTGTAGTCAGTCGAAAAAAAATTTAAGTAAAAAAAATTCAAAGGAAAACGAACCCCTTTCAAAAAAACACGAACTCAAAACTGTAAAATACTCTTTATTCACTTCATTTTACGGTAACTCTTTGTCTTAATTTTAAAAAGTAATTTAAGAATAAATATTACCTTGCGGAAATAAAATTGAAACGTTTTTTGTTGCAGTGAGAGGTGGGTAGCGGACAATCAGCACCAGGCGGAACTGAAAACTAATATCCACTATAATATATACAAATAATAATAAAATACTTATAATGAATAAAATGTATAACTTTTTGAGCTTGTACTTGAGTACTTGAGCTCATTTTCTATGTAATAATGATATAATATTAAATAATAATAATTATAATAGTATTTAAATTTTATGATTATTTTTTATTTGCACCTACTACAATCATTTCTATTCTCCACGATAACACCGGTAAATTGAAAGAAATCAGAAACATAAACCGTAACTGAGATATTGGAATATAGCCAAAATTATGAAAATTTTATTTGTTATCTATGTTCTTGTAATGTCTTCAAAATCAAAACCAGAAATAATTTATTCAAGTTAGGCCTAGAGAAGGCGCCTATCAATGTCATATCTATCAATAATTTAGAAAACAACCCAATCATAGGAAAAAACCGGCACGAAACTCGATCGGGTTTCGGTATTTTTCATGACATACGTGTTTTTAACCGACTTCGAAAAAGGAGGTTATATGTTCGGGTGTATGTATTTTTTTTTTTTTTTATGTATGTTAATCGATATCTCCGTCAATTGTGAACCGATTTTAATGATTCTTTTTTTGTTTGATTCGGCTATACTCCAAGGTGGTCCCATATAAATTTGAATAAAATATTCAACCCCTAAGGGGGTTAAATATCGTTTATTTGATTTTCACCCAGTTCGTGTCTACGTATTTTCGTGTACTTGAAAGTGATTTCAACAATTTTATTTGAAATTTGATAACTGGGAATGGTGTTCTTGAAATTTAAAAAAAATCCAATCATAAGGGTTGAAAATAAAGGGATGAATAAAGCTTATATGAATAAATGAACTTCCCCATAAGCTAATTTTAATGAAAACTTGGAACAACCTGTTGTAATGATAAGAATATCATTTAATCAATCCTGAGTTGATCATGAAAATGAAGAATGGAACTCCTCAACGGCTTACAGCAGCTATCTTGTGTTTGGGTACATAAGACTCGTTTGACGAGGACTTACATGTGGGGTTATGACTGTTGAGGCAATTTCCGTGAAACGGACATTAGGAAAGATGAGGTTCTGAAATTCGTTCACAATCAACCTAATTTGAGCAGATGGATCTAGTACGGTGTAATATCATGTTTGTTTGTCAAGTTATGAACTTATTTTATAATTAATTAGAACCAGATAAATATATTTATATACACTAAAAATGGTAAAATAAAAATTTTTACAAAAAAAAAATTGAACCGACTTCGATATCAAAACTCATACGGCACTGAAAAGCGAAAAATAAATACATTATTAATTCAACCAAATAAAATAAAATATGAATATTTGCGCTACCTAATAATATATTGGAAGTCGGTGCCAACCTAAATTTCTAATTTGTTGTAGGTATAAAAAAGTATATTACACTATACAAATAGACGCGAGAGTGGACCTAAACGTTGTATGTAGATGATATGAAATATGGTTGGCACCGATTTCAAATATATTATTAGGTAGCGCAAATATTCATATTTTATCTAATATCTTTAAAGGAGCAATTCTTGTATATTTTTATATTTGTATATATCCATGATCTCTGAAATGGCGTCATCTATTTCCGTGAAATTTAGTATGTAGGTAGTTTCGGGGACGATAAATTGATCTAGCTAGATTTAATTCATAGAGAACTTCTTTTTACTAAGATTTCAATCAAAAATGTTTTTTAAAGAACCGAGCTAGGCTCGGTCGCCCAGGTACTTTTATTTGGTTGAATTAATAATGTATTTATTTTTCGCTTTTCAGTGCCGTATGAGTTTTGATATCGACGTCGGTTCAATTTTTTTTTGTAAAAATTTTTTTGGTGTATGCATAGAGAGGGGCGTTATTTTTAGACGTCACCATCGTTTACATGTTGATCCATCCCATAATAAGCCTTTAAACATCTAAACCAGTTGACATGCTGCTTGGAGTTACTAGATGTGTCTGACATTTGTATTGTTCTTTAGGACTTTTACAGGACAGGCATAACATTAGCATTATAATGGCGAACGAAATATTGAAATCAGTCCAGTAGTTTTTGAGTTAATTCGTAAAACAAAAATTGTACACACAAAAAAAAAACGACTTCTACCGACGCTACATAGAGATATATTGGAAGTCGGTGCAACCGAAAATCATATCATCTACATAGGTACAAAGTTTACGTCCACTCTCGCGTCTCGTGATGTTTATTTGTATAATGTAAATATACTTTTCCACCTGCAACAAATTTGAAATTTATTTATTATTATTTCCTTAGCCTTGGAATATTTTTATCTAATTTAAAGGACACTATGACCATGTATCAGTAATTCAAACAAAGTTATTGAAATCTGTCTCAAGTAGACGGAAATACGTAGACACGAAGTGGGTGAAAATCAAATAAACGATATTTCACGCCCTTAAGAGTTGAATATTTTGTTCGAATTTATATGGGACCACATCTGAGTATAGCTAATTCAAATAAAAAAGAATCATTAAAATCGGTTTGCAATTGATGGAGATATCGATTAACATAAAAAAAAATACAACCGAACATAGTAACCTCCTCCTTTATGGAAGTCGGTTAAAACTTAAAAATACTACGTTTTCTCTTTATAATATTAGTGTAGAGAAAAAACTTGTGTCTTATGGCTATACAGATAGGGTTGCAAATGTTTTTGAGTATTTCATTAATAATGTAAAGTTTGTGTTTTGTCGCCACAAACGTCGCTAAACCAAAATTAAGTTTAGGGTGCGCCTGTAGATGTTTTACATCAAAGAATTAGATTATTAACTGCCATATAAAACGCGATATCGTAGTTGTTATTTATGCGACAAGATTACATATAAGTTTGTTAAGTATGTCCATTTTTTTAATGCAATAATTAAATTTAAACTTACCTATTACGAGAGGGTAATGGGTTATATATACATCATCACGTTATGAATCTTAATTATCATTAGTCGAGCCGCGAGCGTACCTACGGAATAATACCGAGTAGCTAACTGAGTAATCATTTTCCATATTATAGTTCAGAACTAGCACTCGTGTATAAAATTGATATTTACGAAACGAGTGCCATTATTAGGTACTCCTACTGTGCACTATAAACTGGAGATTTTGCAGATTTTATGATCGTTTGTAGATGCCGAATTAAGTATTCGTTTTAATACACTAAATATCCGAACTTTTGTTTTCTAATCGACTATCCGGTCTTTGTTGGAAAGATCTTTACAACTTTACAAAGTTTGGTAGTAAGTGCGGGAGACAGTCGAAATAGTTATTAAAGAGTGAGATTACAGAGGCGCCAGTGACCGAACTTAAACTTGGGCTGTTGCTCTCCATATAAGTTATCAAATCTAACCAGCCATTTGTGTTAACTATACTTATACGCAACATAAACATTCTGTATATATTCGTAGACGTGTTTATACGCATTTCATATCCAAAATAAAAAAAATATGGTTCGCGTCAACTCCAACGCATGACTGATGTCTTGGAATATATACGATACAAAAAGAGGCTAACTAAACATATATCTTATAATACTGGTAACGCGTACGTATATTATGTACGTTTATACCGTATCATTTAAATGACATACATTTCAACAATCGAATGAAAATCGCTAGAATATAAAAAGGTTTTCTAGAATATTTTTGTCAATTATTGAACTCTATCAATTGAGAAATAGCATATTATGCTTCCGTAAAACAATGTAATAAAAATCTGTGAATTGGTTTTTGTATTAAGCCCGGACATGTTGATATTTATATAACGGTCATGCAGCTAATTTATATACATTTTTGACAGCTTTTAAAAGAAAGTTATGGACGATATTAAATCTTCGTTAAACGTATGTCATTGACACTTTGCAATCCATACACATACGCACATATCTACGTTTTTATTATTATGTTAATATGTTGTTCATAACGTTATTAAACTTCACTTCTTTTATTTACTGATGTCTACACATTGTTTTGTTAAGTAAGCAAGGACTTAACATTTTTATTATTAAAACTAGCTGACCCGTGCAACTTCGTCTGCACCAAATTATCTATAGGCGCACCCTAAACTTAAATCGGCCATGGCGACGTTCGTGGTGATTACACACAAGCTTCGCACTATTAACGACCCTATCAGTAAAGCATAAGATTCAAATTTTTTTTCTAAACTATTATAATAAAGAGGAATCGTAGTATTTTTGTATGTTAATTACGAATAAACTCAAACTACTGGACGGATTTCGATAATTCGTTTACCATTAGAATGCTACATTATCCCTTAGTAACATACCGGATTAGGCCTCCCACGGCAGTGGCTGAAGCCTAGGTTCGATCCCTCGGTAGGGAGCCCTTGAGTGCGTTGCTTGCGCGATACGGTGACACACAAATATACATCACTGCTACAACACTACATGATCACCCCCACACACGTGCACGCTACACGCTTACACATGAAAGTGGAAGGGTTTACTTATTCCCCTTATCGAACTGAAAAACTTTCAATTTTCCAATAATATATATATGGAGGAGTTGTTGAGGCGTGTATGCTTGGTACACATATACGTTTACGTTATACGTACGTTATACGTATACGTTTCAACAACTCATACATATATAAATAGTTAGCTAGGTTAGCTAAGATAGATCGCGATTTTGTATGCAACAGGCAACAGCCAAGCCGAGGTGTGCCGTGCACCCTTGAACTGGTTGCCAAAATAAAATTGGATGAGCGCCTTAAGCGCTCGCCTTAGTAGTCCGGTGAAGCTGTTAAGACCTTGCTGGGTCAATAGCGTAGACATTTCAAAAAAAACCCTTAGTAACATAGGCTATATTTATTTTTTAGAAAAAAATTGGGATTTCTACTAAAATTTCAATAATGTAATCAAAGGTATGAAAAAAATTTGGCATAAAATGTATTTCATCGCATGCGCCCCGATAACTATGAATGATAGAACAAAAATATGTTCTACAATATTAAAGAACATATTATTATCTATAAAAAAACCTCGCGGCAGCATACATATGTTTACCTATTGTGATTATGTCACTATAACTACATTTTTGAAATAAATCTTAATAAAAACTATACCATGCGTAAAAGACTATGTTATTCATGTCTATATATTAATCCATATCCAAATAAATTATTTTTAAACTAAGACTGTTTCAGTACCTGTAGATAACTTTTTGAATTATTAAAATCGGCCATTACATTCAAAAGATATTGCGAGTTTTAAAATGTCAATCTAAACGAAATACGCGGGCACACAAAACGCAATCTTTGCACTATTAACGAAATACCTACTCAAAAACCTTTACAACCCTACTTGTATAATTGTAAGATTCAAATTGTTTCTATTTAATATTATGTAACGTCACAATAATGGCAGAGAGACGCGTGGATAGAAATGTTTTGTCGTCAACGTCGACCGGTTCATGTCCGATCTCACCAAAGTTAAGCAATGTCGGGCGTGGTCAGTGCTTGGATGGGTGACCGCCTGGAGATATTGCGTGATTTTAGCTTTTTACGGGTCAAATTAATCTTCAGTAATTTTTTTAATGCATAGGTATATGTATTTTTTATATTTTTAAATTAGGTGTAATATAATATTTTTATAATATTACGGAATTGGTTTTTTTAATCTTACTAATATACATATACACTGGCCAAAGTCTGACCTAGATAGATTTCAATTATATGTTTTTATTTTTAAAAGAGAGGAGGCTTATTTTCTGCATTAGGTCGAGAAGAGCTGCCAATGATGATGATGAAGATTATGGTTTTTTGTGACGTTACATTTCCGAAGCTACAGGTTATTATAATACGAACTTTGCACTATTGACGAACTACTCAAAAACATCTGCAACTCTATCTGTATAAACATAACATTCAAATTGCTTTGTTGAACACTCGTCGTACCAGTATTACACGGCATGCACAGAAGACCTTGCGCCCTTTGACATACCGCCAAACACACCGCGCTTGCACCTTTCACTGATTTCTTTATTACTATTTAATTAGACAATTGACTGTCACGGATTAAACTACGCATTTTTAACGCTATTTATAAATTATGAAACACCGTTCGCAGTTGTGAATGTAGCCAGTGTTTTAATTGAAAAAATGTCGGACAGCGATAATTTCGGAACTGAAAGTATGCACCCTTCTACAAAGAAAGTAAAATCACACTATGACATATATCTTGATAATGCTATATCTAATACTTTTATAACATACTTCAGTTATCATCGACCAATTTTCACAGTATTAACCAGCTATTCTAAATTTGAAACCCTTGCGTTTTATAGGACAAAAAGTATCCTGGATGTAGCCTTGTAATATCAGTTGTCACTGTGTTAATTTTTGCTTCTATATGGATAACATAGTCTACCTTGATTAAAATTTCCAAAAAATATTTAATGTACAGATTTCGATTTGTTACAATTTTAATAGTATAGATTAGTTATTAACAATTTTGTGGACGTTTTCGAAGCAGTTGAAATTTTTGAACGGAATTATTATGTAAGCGTAGCGTAGAGGTAAAGTTGGCGACTCTGTACTATTCTCATGACCGACGGGGAGCCGGTTCGAACCCCGTCATTTTTTTTTGGTTATTTGTTTTTTTTTTTATGTAGCCTATATAGCTTGAACTTTTAACTAATCTGTCTGCTGTAAATAGCACAAAGGAAAATTACCAAAATCCATTAAGAATCTCATGAACTACAAATTTTTTACTTTCGTCCGTTATTCTGGAGAACTCCTTGCGTTTTATGGGACAAAGAGTATCCTGGATGTAGTCTTCTAATATTAGTTATCACTGTGTCAAATTTCGTTAAAATTGGTTCAGTACTTTCAGAGTAATTCGGGTTTATATTCTAGACTTTAATCCTTTATCCTGGAGAACCCTTTGCGTTTTATGAGACAAAAAGTATATTTGATGTAATCTCGTAATATTAGCTATCACTATGTCAAGTTTCGTCAAGATTGGTTCAGTAGTTTCAGAGTGATGCGTGTGCATAGGGACAGACAGACAGACAGACAGACAGACAGACAAAAATTGTAAAAAGATTATTTTTGGCTTCTATATCGATAACATAGTCTACCCTGATTAAAATTTTCAAAAAATATTTAATGTACAGATTTCGACTTGTTACAGTTTTATTATAGTAATAGATATAGATATAGAAGATGATCATTGGCCTTTGTGAAATTCATTCCTTACGAAATTTCTAAAAACATATTTAATATACAGCAGAGCAGCGTATCTATACAATACAATTATGTATCTAAACAAAACGGTTAACTGAATGTCGGACAAGGATAACATAACCTGTTGGTTTTAGGTATGTCATTTGTTTAACTATTGTACCTAATTTCTCTTTATGCAAATGTCATGTTTGATAATGTATTTCAATGTGAATAAACAGTCTATAGATTTGTATTTTTTTTATGTCATATAGTAGGCAAACGAATATGCGGGTCACCTGTTGCTGAGTGATCACCGCCGTCCGTAGACACTAGCAGCCCCAGAGGAGTCGCAAGTGTGTTGCCAGTCTGTGTTTGTGGGAATGGAGAGAAAGCGGGAGGGGAAGGGCGAGGAGAAGGGAGGGGAGGGAAGAGGAGAAGGGAGGGGAGGGGAGAAGGGAGGGGAGGGGAGATGGGTCTCCGGCGCTCTCACTGACCGAACAAAACGCAACAATGTAGGCACTGTTACTTCAAGTCGGTTTTCTGTGAGAAGATGATGCTACCCCAGACGAGCCGACCCATTCAGGCTGAAACCAATAATAGCTTCAGCGTGGCTCTCCCACTACCAAAAATTATACACATATACATTCCATTACGTATGGCTATTGATCCAGTGCTATATATTTTCCTTGCTATAAGGAAATATGAACCTAAGTAATCACTTTTGCTTTATCACAAAGCCTTTTCGTTATTTTCTTGGTCATATTTAATATAAATAGTGATTAATAAAAGCATAGTTAAATATTTGTATTAAATTTTAACACCGACGATTTATCCGGCCGTTATCGTATAACATAAGAAGAAAGTAAATTTAACATTGCAACGCGAAATAAATGTAGATACTTACCGCGCAAACATGCCAGATGGGCAAAACGCGGCTGGTGACACATACACATTATATATGTGAATACTAACAGTGTATCGAATGGGATGGGATTTATCATCTGCCACATAGCTGAAACTTTAAACTACTATATACCATCCTCAGTGCTCACTTATACCATATAAGAAAGTACTGAAAATATTAAGCTATACACTATCGCAAAATATGTGTTAAATCGCTTATTATATAGATATAATGTGTCCAAATCGCTTCGTACGAAATACGGGAATATCAACCACGTGAGGGTGGAAACCCCCACGGAATCTATTCGTCCTCTGATGGAATGGAGACGGTAGAATTATATTGTGTAATTCCTCTGCCCACTCTCCAAAGTGTAACCTATAAAACAATGAGATTCAAGCTACTTTTCGACGATGCTCTAAACTGAGCATTCTTGTCTCCCACAGCGCTTCGTCACCGACAAGCCGACGAGCACGATGTTCAATGGAATCAAGAGCGGCCAGCTGAAATTTGGCTGATCCATCCCATAAGTGGCAGCAATATTCCACACATGAGCGTATTTGAACTTGGTACAGGCTGAGAAGTTATTTTGCTGTGATATATCGCTAACTTTAAAGAGAATACCAAGTTTCCTCGCAGCTGTTCTTGCTTTCAGTTCAACTGAGCGCCCAAAATTGAGGTCCGAAGTTAGCTGGATTTCAAGAAACTCCAGGTTGTCAGTTACTTGCAAGGAAACACTTTGAAAAGTAGGAGTCAAGTTGAACGGACTCTGTTTTGTAGAGAAGAGACATGCCTGTGTCTTTTCGGCGTTAAATTTAACTAGGTTTGAATTACCCCAATCGGAAACAAACCTAAGCTTCTTATTCAAACGCTCGACTATGGCCTCTCTCTCTCAAGAAAGATTTCTGGTAGGCTAGCTCGAGGACTATTCAGTCTTATATATATATCCATATGACTCTCGGATACAGTGCTGTCATCCGCGTACCCAAAGATACCGGGTATAAGTAGATCGTTGATGTACAGCAAAAATATGGTTGCTGAGAGTACTGATCCCTGAGGAACTCCGGTATTTAGAACCTCGGGATCAGATGAGCAGCCATCAACAGCTACTCATATAGTCCATTCTCTAAGAAAATTGCAAATCCAAGTCCGCAGGCGTTCGAGTATTCCGTGTGCTTGGAGCTTACTTAAGAGGCTAACGTGCCAGACCTTGTCAAATGCCTTTGAGACATCTAGAGAAATAGCTACAGACTCTCCGTGTTTCTCGATAGCCTCACTCCAGTAATGGGTGGCATACACTATGAGGTCACCAGTAGATCGCTTTTGTCGGAATCCGTATTGGCGATCACTGAGAATATCATTGAACTCTAGGTATGTCAACAACTGCTTATTTACTATTCGCTCCATTACTTTACAGAAAAGTGAGGTTATGGCAATTGGGCGAAAGTTACAAGGATCGCACGGTTCCCTTTTTAGGTATAATCTGAACATTCGCGGTTTTCCAAGATTTTGGAACAATACCAGATTCCAGAGGAAGGCGAAATAGGCGTATCAAAATAGGAGCCAACTCAGGTGCACAGATCTTAAGCATCCTTGATGGAATACCATTAGCTTTCTTCACATCTAGATTGCGAGACACTTTTCTTACATCCCCTGTATATACCAATTATACTATACAGATATAGTAATTATCAATAAATAGATTATAATATGTTGCAGATTGACGTGTAATCACGACAATCGATAACACGTGTTTTGCTCCTTAGCGAAGCATCATCAGATCTATGTTGACTCTTCCTATGCGATCGCGTAAGTGAGCGCGGTTTTTTTTCTCATTTTTTTTATGTCACGTAGGATGCAAACGAACAGGTGGGTCACCTGATGTTAAGCGAATATCGCCGTCCATAAACAAGTTCTTAACAGTTTCACCGTCCGGTTCGACTACTAAGGCGAGCGCTTAAGCCACTCAGCCAATTTTTTGACAACTTGCTCAAGGGTGCAAGGCACACCTCGGCTTGGGTTGTTGTCTGCAATCCAATGAGTTAAGTTTAGCTACATATTCATACTTATATGAGTTATTGAAACAACCAAGCATACATACATACCTCAACAATATGTATTTTGTGTCGGATAATTTTTCTAAACTATTTCAGTTCGATAGGAGCAAAGAATAAAACCTTTCCACTTTCATATGCATGTCTGCGTGCACGTGATATGTGTAATGTTGTCGCAGTGATGTAAAATTTTGTGTGAGTGTATCTCGCGAGCAGCGCACTCAAGGGCTCCACGCCGAGGGAACGACCCTACGCTGAGCCGCTGCCGAGGGGAGTGAGCGCGGTTTTTTTTCTCGAACTGACTACGCTATTGACCTAGCAAGGTCCTAACAACTTTACCGTATTCATATGTATGATTATTCGAAAGAGTATGTCCCTTATCTATGAGTTGTTTGACGAAATGTGATCTATCTGAATGTTCATTTCGAAACTCCTACGTTTGTTCTTTATAATGAATCTTAAAGTTACATCCTGTTTGACCGATATACACGGTGTTTATACTCATCACGTTTGAGTTTATATATACCCGAGTTTTCTGACGGGTGTATCTTATGTATTTGATTACACAGGTTTGTAGGTTGTTTTTGGTTCTAAAAGCCACATTAATTTTATTCTTTCTCAAGGTCTTGGCTATCCGATCCAATATTAATTTCACGTAATTTATAATTCCTGTTTATTTTTTTATGTATCGGCTGGGACCGACATATAGAAGATTTTGACAAATCTTTGTAGATTTTTTCTCTATTAAATTATCAATAATCTCTTTATAATATCCATTTTTGATAGGTATTTGATATAGTATGTGTAATTCTTTAATATAATTAGCCTCTTCGAGTGGAACTGTCATACATTTTAATTAATTATCATTTTGATTAAGAAAAGATCCAGAAATATTCAAATATATATTGTATAAGGTCAGTGATTGACAAGAGAAGGAGCAGCGCCATCGGCAGCAGCTTCGCGCACTCGGAGCCGCGCGACGCACTCGACGCCTCTGCCGGGGACACTCGCGCCGCTATGTCGGCGGGGACGCGGCCCGGACTCGCGGGGGATGCGGTGGTGGCGGCGCTGACGAACGCGGGGGGCGCGGTGGCGGAGCGCGAGGGCTGATCAGCCTCCTCGCCCCCGTACTCGACAGCGTTGTCCCCGTACTCACCGGCCTATTGGGAAGTAATAACACACGATTACAAATTACTCATTGAGTAACTATTTGTAATGTACCAACCAATTTACCAGTTCAAAGATCAAGATTGTTATCAGGTTGTATACGACATAGTCGATGCAGTCAGGATGCCAATAAATACTAAGTAATTACTTCCACTCTTTATTTGCCCAGAGTTACGGCTTACAGTACAATTTACGATGGAATGCCTAGATAACACTGACATCTTGCCTTTTATAGGCCGAACTATATAATTTATAAGACGAACTATATAACTCAAACCAATTACCATTTACTTATAATTCTGCTATATGTTTTAAGTAACACAAAGATAATAATTAATGAACAAATTAATATTATTTACGTACATCAATTCTATATAAAATCATTGTTATATCATTGTTATTTATGTATTTGAAATATGTGTATGTGTGTAGAGTAGAGACATCTAGCCCTTTATAGGTCAAACTATTGAAGTCAAAGCAATTACTATTATTATCATAAAACTAATGTTGTGCAAGTAATAAATGAACAATATCAATTCCTATTGAAATGACTCATTGAAATCTATATAATTATAATAATTCTCATTTATGTATCTTTAATAAAATGGCGTTAGTGTTAATGTGTCTCTCTTATATGTTGGCGCTTGGCGCTAGTATCAATGCGTATCTCTAATATGTAGCGCTAGTATCTAGAGTCTTGAACGACGAGCGGTACCGGAAATGGCTAGCTAACAAGATATAGTAGATAGTAGCGATGTTAGATTCTGATCCTACAAATAGATTATGTATTTGTTATAGATTGTTAGTTTTTTTTTTTTCGAATCGACTACGCTATTGACCCAGCAAAGTCTTAACAGCTTCACCGGACTACTAAGGCGAGCGCTTAAGGCACTCAGCCGATTTTATTTTGGCAACCAGCTCAAAGGTGCACGACACACTTCGGCTTGGCTGTTGCCTGTTGCATGCAAACCTATCTTAGCTAACCTAGCTAACTATTCATACATGTATGAGTTGTTGAAACGTATATGTGTACCAAGCATACACGCCTCAACAGCACCTCCATATATTTATCATCGGAAGATTGAGAGTTTTTCAGTTCGATGAGGAAAAAAAGTAAACCCTTCCACTTTCATGTGTAAGCGTGTAGGCGTGCACGTGTGTGGGGGTGATCGTGTAGTGTTGTAGCGGTGATGTATATTTGTGTAACGCCGTATCGCGCAAGCAACGCACTCAAGGGCTCACTACCGAGGGATCGAACCTAGGCTTGAGCCGCTGCCGTGGGAGGCCTAATCGGGTGTGCGGGAGCGAAATTAACCACCAGACCACGGCGGCGTGATCTGTGGTTACGCGGGCGTGGGCGTGAGCACGCTCTGTTTCGAGGGACAGGCTGGTACTGATCGTTCGCTGACGTGATTAAATCAGGAGGGTCGGTAAAAATGCATCGCAGACATCTTTTATAACGCGCAGCGTTAGGTACGGGTTCATAATTTGCGGCGGATACCACTAACGGATTGGAATGATTCGCGGCTTTTTCAAAATAACTAATCGTAAGTGATTTTACGTACGCCCAGATAGAAGGGATCTCTAGGTCTCTATAGAGATCGACTCTCCGAATGTACCACGGAGCACCGGTCACTTTACGTAAAACACGATTTTGGAGAATCTGCAGCTTATGAAAGTTATCTTTGGACATATGCGCAAAAACGGGGCAGCTATATGTCATCACGGGACGGATACACGTCTTATACAAAGTGAGCTTGTGTCTGAGGGACATCTTACTCTTATGACAAAGCAATGGATGGAGGCGACCCAAGACCATAGCGGCTTTGTTTCGCACTCTGTCTATATGTGAATTGAACTTTAAATGTCTATCTAATGTAACAACGAGATATTTGACCTCTTCGACCCAAGGGATATCGATTCCGTATAGCCTGATGGGCTCAAAGTTATTAACGCGTTTCGTGGGATTGAAGAGTATTGCGGCACTCTTATCGGGATTAACTTCTATGCGCCATCGACGAAACCATTCACCGAGAGTATGAACGGCTTTTTCGATGCGCTTCCTAAGAAAGTCGGACCACCAGCCGGAAATGTAAATAACGGTATCGTCAGCGTAACAACCTTTTTTTTTTTTTTACGTGGGTATATGCCTTATGGATACCCACCCTCCCTGGGGAGAGGGTGGGTTATGTCCGACTCGCACGGACTAAAACCCCACGGTGTACGTCTTCCGCTATTGTTGGCGCGGCACGAGATCTCTATAGACTTCATCGTGCCGCCCCAGCGGTGTGGCCCAGCGGCAGAAGTGCCGCCGCCGGGCCTCGTCTTGTAAGGAGACAGCCGGGTACACACCGGCCGTCTCCTTCTCGTCTGCCGGACCTGTGCAATGAGAAGGTGGGGCCCCAGCCCCACCCGTCCCTAGGTCCGGCTACGGTGGCGGGAGGAGGCGGTCAAACTACCGCCTCCTCCTGCCTGTCCTCCTTTGGCGGAGAGGGCCGCTTAGCGGATCGTTCTCGCGGGCCCTTCTTCTGCGAGACGACTTTCTCGCAGAAGGAGGCAACTGTGTTCCAAATTTCCTCGCTACCGAGCATGGCCGCGACCACGCCCGGCAGCGAGACCTTCCCTCCTACCGCCGCAGCCAGAATGCGGCACCGCTCCTCCCACGCAGCACATTCAGACAATGTGTGCTGCGCGGTGTCCAGGTCAACGCCGCACTCGTGGCATACGGCGGTCGGCTCCCTGCGCGCTATTCGGTGCAAGTACCAACCGAAGCACCCGTGCCCGGTTAGCACCTGCACCAGACGGAACGTCAGGGAGCCCCAACGTCTATTGCACCACTCCAGCAGGACCGGGCAGACGGCGTCGATTGTATATCTGCCGTACCGCGCGTCCGCCAGGTTCTGCTTCCATCTCTCCATCATTTGGCGCCTCTCGATTGTCAGCGTAACAACCTACCTCGACCCCCCCAGACCGAGATAGATCACTGATGAACAGATTGAAGAGCGTGGGCGCGAGTATGGAGCCCTGTGGCACACCTGAGCGTATCGGGTGGGGCAGCGATAGTTCACCATCCACTCTGAAGCGGAATGCCCTATCAGTGAGATAATCGCGGATAATATGAATTAACCTATCGGGTACGCGAGATTTACATAATTTATGGATGAGCCCTCCGTGCCATACCTTATCGAAGGCCTTGGCGACATCGAAGAAGACTGCAATTGTGCGTTTCGGTTTACGCTTCGGATCGGCATTAAATTTAGAGAAAATGTACTCCGTGAGGCGGTGTACTTGATTCGTGCAAGAGTGTTCGGCGCGAAATCCGAACTGCTCAGGTGGTATTAATTTTAAATCTGTAATCGAGAACTGGAGACGGTTCAGAAGGAGCCGCTCGTAAAGTTTTCCTAAGGTATTTAACAGACTAATGGGGCGATAGCTAATGGGAAGCGTAGCTTTCTTGCTGGGCTTGTGAATCACTATCACTATGGCCTTTTTCCAGACGGCCGGAAAGTAACCCTGGGACATGGCCACATTGAAGACGCAGACCAATAGAGCTACGATGCGATCAGGAAGGAGTTTCAGATCCTCGTCCCTGATCCCATCGGGACCTGGGGACTTCCTAGGCTTGAGACGCTTAATTGCGCCTGCAACTTCATCGAAAGTAAACGCGGTTAGGGTATCCGCCGGAGGAGACGCGAGTACATGCTCCGCAGCTGATTCGATTAATGCGCTATGGAAAGGGTCAGTGTTATCAGTGTTTGGCGAACACTGTTTCTCTAAGCTTGCGGCAAGGCATTCTGCTTTATCTATGCTATCGAACGCGGTAAGCAACCCGGGGCCTCTGTCTAGAGGAGGCATTGGAGTAACCATATCTGATTTGAGAGTTCGCGCTAGAGTCGAGTACGACAGGTGAGACGGTTGAAGACCCTCCAGGAGTCTGTCCCACTTATCACCCCGGATCTCAGAAATACGAGACTTGACTGTTTTTCGTAACGAACGTAAACGATCGCGATTCTCTATAGACGGGTAAGTGTCATAAGCTCGAGTCGCGGCGTTCTTTTCCGTGATCAATGCTCTCACGTCGTCAGAGAGTATAAAACGGCGATCGTTCGCCGCTTGTACCTCTTTCGAGGTCACCTTGACGGCTGCTGGAGATAATCAACCAGGGAATCGATGGCCGAATCCGCGTCGGCTTTAGACACCAACACGTCCGGAACCCTGTCTAAACTACTAGACGACGGATTTTCATTAAAATATTGAACGAGTTTCGCGTAATCATCCACCCTAACCAACGGCGGGGTGAAGTCTGAATTGTGACCTAACTGTAAAACAACCGGACGATGATCTGAATCAAGTTCGTGTACGACTTATATGAGTCGTACAGGAAGAGTGATATTTTTTAAGAGAGCTTCTAAAACTGTGGGTCGGCAATGATCTTGATAGTGCGTGGGTTATCTAAATTATAATTATAAGAATAATTATTTTAATTTCCTTAAACATAGTGACAAAATAATGAAACATCTGTAATCACTTTGAAGTCAGGCCTGTTCGGTTCAAATTCGAATGCGAGTCGCGTCGAGCTCTCCTCCTTTGCATCAAGAGAGGTCGCGGCTCCGAGAGAGCGCGAGCGCGTCACGTGCGACACGGTGCGTGTTGCAAGCGGAACTGAACTGCGTCGAAACGATGGCGCGGGGTTTTTCACCGACAGACTTACTGTAATTGTATAAAATCTTCATTTTCTCTATATAAACTATTAATAAAGACAATTTCACATGACTAGAAAAGAAATTAAAGAGGAAATAAAGACGCAACGCGACAATCGCTTTATTGTTGTATCAGGGCAGAGGTCGTCCTGCAGCTTGTGAACTTATTTTGGAATTTTGCCGTGAAGATCTGGAGGAGATTCCCACACCACATCGTTGTGAAAACTTGGCAGCGCAATTTGCCAATATCAATAATTTAATATATAAAAAAACAAACTCATCACCCCACGAAACGACACCAATTCCAGAGCTAGTGCGACGCGGGTAGCCGGTTGCAGAGCTATCTAGCTTGACAAGGCCATCGGTCAAGGCGGGCGATGTTCTCGGAGTTGACTTGAAATTAGGAGGGGATACTTCTGCTGCGGAAATATATTCATCACCCAACAGCAACGTCTCGGTACACAGGTGTGCGCACTCGCCGCCCCTGTATACGGTCATCAAATGTAAGTTTGATTTCACTAAGAGAAAACAAACAGTAACCCGACACAGAATAAAAAGAGCAATACCTTGCACACGCACCCCGCCGGTGTGCGCATTGCAGAAACCGACGATGCCGCGGCAGCGCAGCCGCCACGTGTGGAGTCCCACAGCCCGCGCTCGTTGTCTCCCCGACGACACCGCACAACTTGCCCGCGCAAACCACGCCGCCGCCGCAACCGTTCCGCATAGAATTTCCGGCACAGGAGTGGCCCCCACGCAAGCAGAGGACGTCGTCAAACGAGCGCGGAACGAGCGCACCGCACGCCTCCGCCGGCACCAGCTGCTCGTCTGCGATGCGCAGGCTGCGTGATGCGATGCGCAGTACATAGCAGGCCGCCGGCGCCGCGCATTCTGAAGACACGGTCGGCACGAGGATGGGGCGCGCCGGCGGACCCAGCGCCGACTCCAGTTCGAGCAAAGCTACGCTCACAGTGGAGCCGACAGACACCGCCTCCCGAGACACGCGCCGCGCGGACCCGCCGGGAGACCGCACCCAAAGCAGCCTCGCACCACTCGCCGACCGAGTGCACTGCGCCGACGTTATCGCAGTGCGCGCTGACACGAGCGAGCCGCTGTACCGAGCCCCGTCCGCGCGCTCTACCACCACCTACACCCGCCGCTTTTTTTTATAGATCGTGTCTACTTACATTTCCATAAGATACTTCAGTTTTTTCGTGTCATCGTAATCAGGAAGAACAGCCACTCTGACATGAGGTCATTACATAGAAATTAATAAGATAGCGAGCAATATAAAATTACTAATAAAATTGAGTTAATTCAGTTATTTATATATCCATATAATTAATATACATTCAAAATGCAAAAAGCACACTCCTGGTACACACCATAAACGCTGCAGAATCTCCTACGTCGTCGTCGAGCTCCGTGTTCACATCGGCCCCGATGCCCTGAGTACTTAGCACCTCCTCGTCATGAATGCCTACGTTAAAGTGACACTTTGTTAACTTACATCCACTTATCTCCAATCACAGTTGGCAAACACGGCAGTAGCATTTTACAAAGTGAAATATCCGATAAAAGTAATCACGTTTGTACGAAATATATTACCAGTCGTATCAATTATTCGACGAAAAGGAAAACAAGGCGTACCCTACGTCTTCATAAAGTATACATTGCGACTCGAAAGGAGCAGAACCCACCGTGTGCTAGCAGCAACATGCCCGGCACCAATATAAGTAGGAGAGGTCGCAGGCGCTCCATGTCTTTACTAAAACTTTCATTGACGCACTCATGACTGTCAGTTCATAATCAGTGTGACAGCGTAATCGTATCTCTAATACGTCGATTCGTATAGCACCTACTATACATACATATACATTGTCATACTGCGACAATAAATATATTACTATGAATGTTACCTTCACTTACTTGTAAACAATTCTCTTTGGACCATGAAAATTAAATTACTGACAAAACTACATAATGAAAATCATAACAATTTTTATTGTTTAATTGTCAAGAGCATATAATTTTTGAGTACCCGTAATGATTTGAAAGAAAATGTCAACCTTACTTGTAGTGCTTTTAATGCAAACTTATAGTGTCCCTGTCTGTACAAAAGAAACATTTTTACAAGATCGCTTGTCACAAAATAATCTATAAGTTACTGACCGCGGTATTCAAGATAAATTTCAGTCGATATCTTAAAACGTTTTAATCGATCGATTGATTACAGAGTTATAAAACTTAGATACATTTCTGAATGTTTGTCTAAGTTTACGTTTGTTTTCGACGCGTATGGCACTTGGGAGTTTTACATCCCGTCACTTGATCTCTCAAAATGATTCTAAATGGCATTCATTGTCAATGATGTTACATATATTTGTAATATCATTGTTCGTTGTAGCTTTGATATTTTTAAACTTCTATGCTTAATTAAATTACATAAGAACATCCACCAGAATGGCGAAGTCAATATACTTACGCTCAGACAGCATACATTATTTGATATCTATACATATAATAAAAATGAAGTGTTTGTATGTTATACCAAAATAAATAAAAAATTACTGATTGGGTATGAAAGTATACACGGTTCTGATAACAAAAATGCAATCTTTTAAATTTTTGCCGGTCTGTCTGCCTGTTTGTTCCGGATAATCTCCGAAACGGCTGGACCGATTTTGACGGCAATTTCACTGGTAAATAGAGGAAATAACAGCGGGTGACTTAGGCTACTCTAACCTTAACCGCGGCTTCGTCTGCAATGCTCTCTTCAAAACGGATGGATCGATTTTCACAGAACTTTCACCAACAGATAACGGATATCATAACAAGTAATTTAGTCTATTTTAATTTAGACTAGCTGTCAACCACGGCTTCACACATAGCACTATCTCTAAAACGGTTAGACCGATCTTCAACAAACTTTCATTGGCAAACAGCTGACCTTATAAAAACTAATTGAAGCAATTTCAGTTTATACAAGGTGTTAACCGTGGATTCGCCCGTAGTACTATTTCCAAAACGGTTAGATCAACTTTCACGGGGCTTTCATTGGTAGACAGCAAATCTTATAAAAAAAAAGTAATTAAGGTTATTCTATTTTAGACCAGCTGTTACCCGCGACTTTGTACAAAAGTTAGCAAGATTTCAACTCATTCTTAATTAGACATAATTATCAACTTATTAGTTACAATTCGTAATTATAATTATTAGTAACTAGAAGCTAGAAGAGATCTTCCTAATAAGATCTTAGACCATAAACGTATTAGGTACGTAAAGAGTTCCATAATACAATTTCTTGCAGCGTTTATTTTTTGTATAGTCACAAATAGTAATTATAAGGACAATGTATATCATATGTAATGTAAATCTTTGTGATAATATTTTAAGTTATTGTTTCATTACACAGTGTAAGTGAGCACTGAGGTAGTTACATATATGGTGGGTTAAAATTCCAAATATGTCGCCGATGGTAAAGCTCATTAGGACCGCTGTTAGTATTTATATATCTAAGGTATCCATTACGTGTTACTGTAAGTGGCGTGCGTGTTTCTATAATTGTATATAGTCTCACTCACAATCTTATAATTCTTTACTACAATTTAAAAAAACGCGTGCAGAGCTGCGGGTACAGCTACTTATTAATATAATTTTTTCCCTATTTACTGAAATTACAATTTAATTAGTCTATTCAGTGTTTATACAATTTACACAGAGTTTTAATAATACTATACTCTATTGTTTCAAGTAGCAATCTATACTAATATTATAAAGAGGTAAAGTTTGTGACGTGGGTATAATTTCAGGAACTACCGGTCCGATTTGGAAAATTCTTTCAGTGTTACATAGCTTACTTATCGAAGATGGTTATAGGCGGATGGATATATATCATCACGCTTAGACCAATAGGAGCGCAGCTCTAATGAATAATGTTTCAAAATCGGGGTTTTTTTCCTCTTGAGAGCTACCCCTGCGTGTTAGCGTTAGTTCACAGTAACTATTAACGCGAACAAAGTTGCGGACTGAGGCTAGTTACAAAATATAAACATAAATAACATTTATTCCGACACTGAATAAATGCGATTTACCTAAAATCGTATTTCGTAGAAATTGCTGAAATCTAGTTGTAGTCCGGTGAAGTTGTAAATGCCTTGCAAGGCCAATAGCATAGTCAGTTCGAAAAAAAAACCAACACTCTTCGTAGAGGAACCAAGGTTTTAATGAATGAATTCGATGTGGTTAGTTTTATATCGCTATATATCGTTATTGGGACTAATTCTCAGTTATTTTAGACACGAGTAAAATTAGGAAACATTTATTGAACACAAAGAAGCGCAACAAATGAGTGGGAACGCATGGGGTTGTAGTGCAGGGGATATAAAACAAGATGTAACGTGGTATAACATTTTATTTACAATATTAAAACATACGACGAATATCGAGTACAGTCTTTGTTAATCTTCTGGTCTGCTCAAAATATAGCCACAAAAGTTTGGGATATGCACTGAAGAGTTTAGAACAAGACAAAGTTTAAATATTACTAAAGGAGTTTTAATGTGGTATTTATCTATTCTGAGGTTGTACATATCGACATTCGGCCCCGTTCGGA
>JACEII010000150.1:593561-639737 GCA_014332785.1 Antheraea mylitta | reverse complement strand
GCCGCCAGCGCCCGCAGCCGCTGCGTGGGCGCTGCGCCCTCCCCGCGCCGCTCCCAGGCGCCCGGCGCGGCGCCGCTGCACGCGAGGGCGAGGAGCGCGGCGTGCGGGTAGCGCGGGAGGAGGAGACGCGCGCGAGGGACGAGCTCGTGGCGACGCGCGGCGAGGCAGGCGACCGCGCACGCGCTCTGCTCGAGGTAGCGCAGCTCCGGCGCGTCCTGCCGCGTGCGACATGCCACATGCACCACACTCTCACTAGCGGTCCCGGTACTATCATCAGTTCTTACTAGGGGTATGCGAATATCGTTCGGATCGAATATTAATGTTCGATTCGGAACAAATTATTCGTAAGTTCGAATTATTCGCACACCCCTATTTGTTACCCCTCTCAAACTAAAATAAAACTATATATACTAATATTTATCGAATGTTGTTTTAAAAATTAAAAGACAATAAAAGACAATGCAATTAACAATGCGCAGAATGTACCTACAAGGAAGAACGAAATGGATCCCATCCTCGAATTTCTAAACTCAGTGGTAGAAACACGAGTTCTAGATTTAATATTAAAGCAAAAGTAGTGCCCTAAAATTCGACATCACACCAATCTCGGTAGTTTCGCCTCCATTTTTCAAGCAGAAGTATACGCCACACGTGAGCATATCAATCTGCAAAGAATACTACGTTCAATCATATAATCTGTATGTATTTGGGTAGTCTGGCCACTTCATTAGCCCTTGCACAAGGTTCAATTGGGTCGAAACTTATGTGCAATTTTGTGACTGTATTTAAGTCTAGGCCGGAATAACAGGTAAATTCTACGAGAGCTGTCCAGAGCACAAGAGAGTATAGATTTTGTGACAGTGAGGATGAAATCTCCAAATACCTCTTATGCGAATATGATCCATTAAAGCTCACACGAAACCGGATTACTCAAAACAAATAGACAGGTAGATAAATAGACCGGCGCAAGTTTAAGGCCGTGTGGTGTCGGCAGAGTAGAATAACACCACCCCATATCTTCCCGTGAGTATCGTAAAAGGCGATTAAGAGAGTGTGAGATAGTACTTTTTTTTTATCCCCTTTAATCCTCAGACATGATCCGAGCTCTTTTGTGCCATTTATATTTTTATTTTTATTTTTCTGCCGTGTTCTTTTGGCGATTAAATTTTTTTATTCTGTTATTACAATTCTTATTTTCTAATACAGTTCTTGGTAATTTTTCGTGGCTTTGCCTGTTTTTATATGTACATTTTCTTATTCTAATACTATTTGTAATTGAGTGAGATAGTACTGACTCCTTGTAACTTTCTCACCGTGATACTGTACCATCTGTCTGAGTCCTTCTCCGATCATAACGGTTCCCGTTCCACTGGGTCCAGAAGAACAAGGACGAGTATGTGCACCTGTGTCTTGCGCGTACACTTGTGCACCTTAATATATACTGCGCATCTGACCGCTTCTGTTACTTGACTCCGATTAGGCAAAAGTCCTGTGGCGATGGGTAAAGGTAGAGAGGTCTAGCCTGATGCAAACTAGACTTTGCCCGATACTTGCACATAGGCGGTCCCGGGGGCGTGACTACATGCCGTGGTCGTTTCCGCGCTGCACATTTGGGGCGACAGCGTGGGCTCGGCAGCACTCGGGATGACAAAGCAGCTCTGTTTAGGGAGGCACTGCTTTCCCCGCTCAGCCGGGGAGGGGGCTAGAAAAGGTGCTCTAAAAAATGCTCGTCCCTACATGGTAGATGGTAGTAACCGCGGCTATCATCGCATCATTCAAATCGTGGTCGACGTCACAAAAATAATTCTAAAAGAACACCTATTATGACGTTCGGTGCGTGGAACGTGAGAACGCTTCTTGATATCGAGATGGCAACGCCTGCCCTGAACGTAAGACCGCCATAGTAGCTCGAGAACTTCATCGCTATAACGTGGATGTGGCTGCTCTCAGCGAAACACACCTCCCGATGAAGGGGAGCTGGTGGAAGAAGGTGGTGGTTATACTTTCTTCTGGAAAGGTACCGCTACCTCCGAAACTCGACGATCAGGTGTAGGGTTTGCTATCAGAAATCACTTAGCAAAGCGTTTAGATCAGTACCCTGTACATATCTCAGACCGCGTTACCACACTGCGCCTTCACATGGACAAAGATAACTACCTTAATGTCATCAGTGTTTATGCTCCAACGTTAGACAAGTCTGATGACATCAAGGATAAGTTTTATGAGGAAGTGACTCACTGTCTCGATAGCATAAATGCCAGAGAACAACTTTTATTGCTGGGCGATTTCAATGCAAGGGTTGGTTGGGACTATGAGGCTTGGCCTGGAGTTCTGGGTAGACATGGAGTTGGCAACATGAACAGCAATGGTCAGTTGCTGCTCAGTTTTTGTGTTCAATACGATCTGGCAATTACGAATGCTATGTTTAGACTTGCCGCCAAGTACAAGACAACATGGATGCACCCAAGATCCAAACATTGGCATTAGATTGATTATGCAATCGTGCGGCAAAAGGATTTCAGCAAAGTACAAGTCACTCGCGTTATGCGTGGTGCGTAATGTTGGTCTGATCACCGGCTTATTGTCACTAAGCTGCGAATCCGCCTCCGTCACCCACGTAGATCCTCTATAAAAAAGCTTGCGTCTTTGAACGTGGATAAGCTAAAAGATCTTGCGGTCAGGGTAAACTACGCTGAAACCATGTCTGAAAAGCTGTTGCCAGCTGCTGAATGAGGTGATGTTGTTGTTGCCTGGGAAACTTTATCATCTCTTATCATAGATACCGCTTCAACTGTACTAGGTGAAAAATTCCGTCACAACGAAAACTGGTTTGATAAAAATGATGAAGTCCTGCGGGCAGCATTTGACAAACACCGAGATCTTCTGCGACAGCACAGAAGACGAAGAGGAAGCGTTGCGGATATTAAAGCTAGTGACCTCCAATTGCTCAAGCTGTCTCGACATTTAAAAGACAAGTGGTGGCAGCACAAAGCTGGACACATGCAGTGGCCCAGTGACACAAACCAGCTGGGAGAATTCTATAGTGAGGTACGTAAGCTCATTGGTACATCCTACCACGTAAGGGTGCCTTTAAGGTCTTTAGATGGTAGTCACCTGTTGACGAGCAAGGAGGATGTACTAAAGCGCTGGGCGGAGCACTTCAATTCTCTGCTAAATGTGGATCGATCAGCTGATCTACAGAGCATCGGTTTAATTCCTCAGCTCCCTTTTGCTTTTGAGCTGGACGAGCCTCTATTACGTGATGAGGTTGTTACTGCCATCAGACAGCAACAAGACAAACGAGCGGTTGGCACTGACCTCTTACCGGGAGAGCTGATAAAATACAGCGGGGAGGAGTTGCCCACGTTGGTGTGGAAACTGTTTGTTCGTATGTGGGAGGAGAATCGCGTCCCGGATACCATTAAAGTATCGCGCATAAGTGCCCTCTACAAAAACAAAGGGGACCGTTCTGACTGCAACTCTTATCGCGGTATTTCGCTCCTTACAGCCCCCGGAAAGGTCTTTGCTAGAGTTCTCCTAAACCGCCTAAAGAACTTGTCTGAAAAGATTCTGCCAGAAACCCAGTTTGGCTTCCGACCGAACCGAGGCACATGCGAAGCTATATTCTCTGTGCGTCAACTGCAAGAAAAGAGCAGAGAACAGGGTCGTCAGCTGTACCTTTGCTTTGTTGACCTGGAGAAGGCTTTCGACAGCGTGCCTCGGGAAGCTCTATGGTAGGTTCTAGGTAAGCTCGGATGCATGGCAAAGTTTGTAAGACTTCTCAGACTCCTGCATGACAATATGCAATGCTGCGTTATCATAGACGGTGAACAAACAGACTTCTTTCCCGTTACCTGTGGGGTGAAGCAAGGATGCGTCTTAGCGCCTACTCTGTTCGCCTTATACTTTGCGATGGTAGTTAGAGAAGTCCTTCAAACTGTTTCTCACGGAGTCCGCATCCGCTTCCGTACAGATGGCAGCCTTTTCAATTTGGCCAGACTTAAGGCTCGCACTAAAGTCTCATATGCTCTGATTACAGAGATCATGTATGCCGATGACTTGTGCTTCCTAGCAGAATCCCCAAATGACCTGCAACAGCTGATGTCCACATTCCAGCAAACTTGCCGTAAGTTCGGCCTGAAGATCAATGTCAATAAGACGGAAGTGATGTCCCTGGACATACACGGTCACGAGACATTGACTATAAAACTTGATGAGGATGTGCTGAAGCAGGTGGATAAATTTCGCTATTTGGGTAACACTGTAACATCCAAGTGTGACCTTGATGCTGAGATCAATAGCAGGGTGGGTGCCGCTGCTGCGGCATTCGTTAAGCTAAGTTCCAAGGTCTTCTGTTCGTGTTTACGGAAATTTTGTCGACTAATACTTTTTCGACCAACACGACCACAATGAACGAATCGACAACGACAACGACTTAGACAACGAACAGACAAGAGGACAATTGTATGTTTGGGGGCATCTAGCTAATTGAATAATGTCCGATCGACAGATGTGTGTCATTAAAAGACAGCGACCTTATGAAAGCGCGAGCTAACTGTACTGTGGCGCCATCTCTTAACGACAAACTAATTACAAAACAAATGTACAAAACATATTGATCAATTATCTTGAACAGTTCGCATGACCTTAAGCTGGCCACAAAAATATCGGTTTATATGGCAATCGCGCTGCCAAACCTCCTATATTCCTCTGAGACGTGGTGTGTCTACCGCCGCCACATTCGCACTCTGTATCGCTTCCACTTTAAATGCCTCCGTACTATTATGAAGATCAGATGGTCCGATAAAGTGCGAAATACCGAAGTTTTGCGACGTGCCAGTATTGGTGGCATTGAAGCTTATTTAATACGTCGACAGCTTCGGCGGTGCAGTCACGTATCTCGTATGGCGGAGGAAAGAAGGGCGAAGCGCATCTTCTCTTCTGAACTGGAGGAGGGCAAGCGGATTCAGGGCGGTCCCCTCCTCCGGGACAAAGATGTCCAAAAGCGACACATGAAGAAATGCAACATAGAGCCTTCTCATTGGGAACGTTTGGCAGCACAGCGGTCAGAATGGTAAACAGCCAAGTATGCGAGTTTGAGGCTCAGCGTAAAGCTGATCTTGATACCAAACGCAACGAGTTAAAATCTCGACCACCTGCTGCCATAACGTA
This sequence comes from Antheraea mylitta, assembly GCA_014332785.1. Classification (NCBI taxonomy): domain Eukaryota; kingdom Metazoa; phylum Arthropoda; class Insecta; order Lepidoptera; family Saturniidae; genus Antheraea; species Antheraea mylitta. The sequence goes on along the minus strand of JACEII010000150.1, from coordinate 634,565 downwards.
TAATTAGGTGAACGGCGTACTAACGTGCCCTCATTGTGCACGGAGTTTCGCCGCGAAGATAGGCTACATAGGCCATCTTCGAGCGCACCAGCGCCATTTCTCCAATTAGGGATCAAAGTGGTCGCCATGGCCGAAATCGGTCGGAGCAATCAATCAATCAATCAAGTAGCGTATACATGTTCATATCCGATCGGTAAAAGTTGTTACGTTATTTTTATCATATGTATAGATTATGATTATAGATTCTATATGCTACACATTAATACGAATGATACTCACTGCGTCCTCTAAACGGCGCTGCAGCACTTCTCGCAGCGCGCGCCGCTCCCCCTCCGCTCCCCCCAGCGCCAACCGCGCGCCCCCCCACTCCCCCTCGCCCGGCAACATCGCCGCGCACACTCCGCCGCCCCCCGCCTCCCCTCGCCCCGCCGCCGCCGCCGCGCACCGCTCCTCGCACTGCGGGCACACGCTCGCTGTAGCGGTGCACCACGTCGCACGCCCCCTCCCTCCCTCTCACCCTCCCCCGGCCCGCACACTCACCAGCAGCGCGGCGCGCTCCACCAGCTCCGGCGCCGGGGGCTCCGCGAACTGTGCCGGGAGCGCTATACCCAGCACCGCGCACACCGTCGGCCACGCGCCCCCCGCGCCGCCCCCCCCCCCCCCCACCACGCGCGCCGCGTACAGCCGGTGCGTCGCCGGACACGACGCGTCCGCCAGCGCGGCCCGCAGCGCCTGCAGCGCCGTCTGCAGCGCGCGCTCCGCCCCCGCCGTCACCAGCTGTATGCGGGCGAACAGCGCGTACGCGACCGCCGCCCCGCCCGCGTGCCTCTTCAGCGCGCCGCGAGCCTCCGCCACGATGCGCCTCGCTTCCGCCGCCTCGCCCTCCGCCCCCTCGCCTTCCGTCAACGACGCCAACGCGTGCAGCCATCGCAGGCGCCAACACAGGAGCGCCGACCGCTGCGAGCCGGTCGCCCACTCGCAGCCGGCCTCCCACAGTGCGTTCACCCAACTCAGGTATCCTGTCGCGACACTCGGATGTCATCCGGAAGCTCGGACGATCTCGGGACCGAGCCGAGGGTAGAGCGCACTCACCGGCGCGGTCCGTGAAGTAGTGCGGCGGGTCGAGGAGGAGCGCGAGCAGGTCGCGCGCGAGGGAGGCGCGGGGGGCGCGGGCGGGGTGCGCGGCGGGGAGGCGGCGCGCGGCGCGGAACAGCGGCAGCAGCGCCTCCGCCCCGCTCGCCTCCCACGCCGCGCCCGCCTCCTCCTCGAGCGGCCCGCCGGCCGCCGCCGCGCGCCGCACGTACTCGGTCGCCGGGAACAGCGGCACCTTGGCGAGCCGCAGCAGCTGCACGCTCAGCAGGAAGGCGGCGCGCGGATCCGCGACGGGCTGCAGGAAGTCGGCCACGTCGGCCGGGAGCGCGCGCCGCTGCGGGTCCGCGTCCGCCGCGCCGGCCGGTGCGGGCCGCCAGTGTGCCGCCGCGCGCGCCCGCTCCACGCGCACCCACACCGTGCTCGACGGGAGACCGCTAGAGACCGCCTGCGATCAGAGTGACGATATTTTTAGAGTCGATTTCTCTCTGACTCCCGATGCGGCCTCTTCGAAAATAGCCACCTCGTCTTCGAACTCGGCGAGATCTCGATCTTGTCGTTCGGCATGCGCGACGTCGGGTGCGCCCGGTGGAAACCGTCCCTCGGGGAAATTCATCGCGGCCACCAGCTCCACCAGCAGGACGAGCCGCTCCCACAGGCCCGCGTCGCGCAAGAATGCACCTGCAACGGGCGGCGGACGCTCAAACGTCTCCGCGGTCGGTATCTCCGGGGCCCGCGGCCGCCGCGGCGTTCTCTCACCGTAAGCGTAGAGCACGTGCGGGTAGGCGTGCGGCAGACGGCGCAGACGCGCGAGCGCTCCGGCCGCGGCGGCCGCCACGTCCTCGGGGCCGGCGAGGGCGGCGAGTGCGGCCAGCAGCCGGAGCCACGCCTCGAGGTGGTCCGCGTCGGCGGCGGGCGGCGCGGCGACGGCGTCCCGCAGCGCGGCCAGCAGACGCGTCGGCGGCAGGACGCGCACGCGCACGCGGTGCAGGGCGGCTCGAAGCGCGCGCGACTCCGGTAGAGCGGCGAGGGCGCGCTCGGCCGCGAGGAGTGCCGCCTCGTCTTCGCGGCACGTCTCCTGCGCGGCATGTACGAAACACGTATGAGATCGCGCTACGGGGCTATTGCCATCATATAATAAAGAAAATCTCTTAATACGATACTTTATTTAGCGACTGACATACAGGATTATGAACGATCATAATAATGTCGCATACAGTTTTTGATACGAAAATTTTCGAAAATAATCACGATACCTCAAATTCGATGTACTGCAACCAGAGGGTCTCGTCGCGCGGACTGTCGGCGAGCGCCCGCAGGAAGCGGCCCGCGTGCGCCGCCAGCTCCTCCGCGCGACTGTCCCCGGGCGGCGCCTCCTCGTAGTAGCGGCGCACGCGTGGCTCCCGCGCGAGTGGGCGCTGCGGCCGCCGGTACCTGCGAGTCGCACGCCACACGCCACCTCGTAGTGTCGAGCCGCACCGCCCGAGGTTCTCGTTGCGAGTACTCACCGAGGCCTGCCGGGCCAGTAAAGCGTGGAAACACCGAGATTACCGCGGTCGGGCCGCACGTCGCAGAAGTATTGCCGCGGGGGTGAAGACGCACGCACTGTTCGAGGAGCCGGCTCCCCGTCCGAGTCGCTCGCCAATAATCGTGCTTCGCCCCCCGAGCTCCCCTCACCGGCAGAGTCTATAACCGCCTCCGCAACCTCTGATCAAATTAGAAAAAATAAGATGTTTCACGTGCCACTTCATATGAACTGGATAACAAAAAAAAATTAAACTCTAAAATTCATTTATGCTCAGTCTATTTGTACTTCTAGTACACATGAATTTAAATTTTTAAGAACACAAAATTTATTATAATATTTATTTATGAATCTATGGACTATAAAATTTCAACTAAAATACATACATTTCCTTACTTCCATTATTTGGTTTAATAACATTTATTTGCAACAAAAAATATTCGGAGAAAGACAGAGTCACATGTAGATAGCATATCACTTCCTCTTTAAAATGAAAATTTACTAACAATAAAAAAAATACAAAAATAATTAAACCAACGTCAATATCCAAAACTTATAAAGCACTGAAAAGTGAAAAATAAATATATTATTAAATTAAATAAAATATATGAATATTTGCACTATCTAGAAATATATTAGAAATCGATGATATTTGTTGTAAAACTTAAAACTATTTATCTAAAAAATATTACTACTCTTACTGAGCCCAAAACTTGAAATGACCATTTTGTACAACTTCTTTCTAGTATTTATGTTGGTTCTTTACTAAATTCAGCTTTTCTTAGTTTATAGCACTATTATACATATATATACATTCAATTATGAATTGCGAGAGGAAAGTTAGGATACCAAATTTCTAAAATTTGTTGAATGATTTGCAAGCCCCATATTAGGAATAGCGCTCACACTGTTTTTATAGTAGTAATATGATACATTCACCTGCTGTCCCCCACAGCAAATTACCATATCATATTGGGCTATCGAAATAAGGTAAGTAGGCTGACCTAGTAGTGGCAATATCTGTAAGTCCATGAATCATATCACATTTAACATATGAAACAATAATATGAAAACAAATACTAATAAAAACAACGAGAACCTTAGTTTAAGTTTGTTTTAAAACTTTGAAAAGTATGGGAATGATACTTCAAAATGTAAAAAATCACACCTAGTTTCAATGAACAAAATTCAAGGGGTGCTTTTCAACTTAACAACTGCTTATTGTGGGAATGCCGCACGGTCAAACAAAGGGAAGCTGGGCGAGAGTTGATGTTGCGGAACGCAGCCCAGAGTACACATCAGGGAGTGTTTCATTTAATACATCAGTTCATTTTTGAGTATTTCAAATTCATCAATGCATTCACATCAAATCAGGGGTGCAAGGGGTATCAATCACCATCTTAGATGCCCAAGCCAACCTCACCTGCACGTGGTGCACCCTGCCGAATAACCGACGAGGCTCTGGCGATTTTTGGTTCCAAATATGGCTTTGGTTATGATGGTACACCATGTAATCCTTGATCCATTTCAGCATGGTGGTAGGGCTATTGCCCGACTGATTAGCGACCACCCTCGGGTTTAGAATGTCACAAAATAAAGGTTCTATATGGCCCTTTGTATTCCGGCATAGTGAACGAGAACCAGCCCTTTCCGAAGGTGTTGCTATTCGTGAAACTACTTTAGGTCCGCTACAATTGGATGTTGCTGGTACTGTTCAAGCAATGGAAGATTCGCCGTGGGAATCAGGGAGACCCGATAAAACGGTTATCCGCTGACCGCCCGCCAATCAGTAGGGGACCCGAACCCGAGTATCACTTTTAAACTCCGGCTCGGGAGGCTGTCCCGCCAACTGCGCGAAAAATCCCGCGAGTAGCTGTCGTGCATACACTTTTCATTCTGCATATCAATGAACTATCGGATATTCCTACTATTCATTGCTATGCAGACGACAGCACAGGAGATGCCGTATACTCGAGTCGTGCAAATATTTCTCAGATGCTTGTGGAGCAAAATAGGACCAACCTTGTGTGAGGTTGAAAGGTCGCTGGACAGGGCCTCTGATTGGGGAGAGGCAAATCTTGTCCAATTCAATCCCTCTAAGACACAGATATATGCATTTTCCACGAAAAAAATCCCTTTCGTCATAGCACCTAAGTTCCAGAGCACTTTCCTAAACATTTGTAGTTCTATCAGGATTCTTGGCGTAAACATATCTAGCGATGTACAATTCCAGAGTCATTTGGAAAGGAAGGCCAAGTTGGCATCTAAAAAACTGCTATTCTCAACCGGTTCAAGCAGTACTTCACATCAAGACAACGACTTGTGCTCTACAAAGCGCAGGTATGTCCTCATATGGAGTGCTGCTCACACATCTGGGCTGGTGCTCCTGCCTACCAGCTTTCTCCTTTTGATTCCGTGCAAAGACAAGCTATTTGTATTGTTGAAGATCACAATTTAACACGCGGACTATAGACGTTAGAACTTTGTAGAGACATTGGCTGTCTATGTATGCTTTACCCCATGTATAATGGAGAGTGCTCTGAGGAACTGTTTAATATGGTGCCTTCTTCAGCTTTTCAAACTCGCACCTCCAGCCGCTGGCTGGCTGCTCATCCACACACCTTAAAAGCTAGCAAAATCGCAACTACCGTGAGGTTCTCTCAAACCTTCCTCATGCATACGCTGATGTTGTAGAATGGGTTCACCAGCACAGTTTTTCCTCAGAGCTATGATATGGGGCTCTTCAAGAAGGGACTGAAACACGCTCTTCAAGGTCAGCAACACAACAGCTATACCCTTGGTGTTGCAGTTGTTCATAGGCGACGGTAACCACTTACCATCCGGTGGGCCGTCAGCCTGTTTGCTGCCTTTTTGGCATAAAAAAAATAATCAAAAACACTTTCTTCAGTTTTGCTCTAATAAAGCACTTATGAATATCAAAACTACCAGCTCTACCACATGAGTGTATATCAGTTTCTTGAGATAATTAAGTCAAATACTAAGCATCTTTTTTATTGATTTACAATGAGAAGCAAGTAATGAGTAATCTATGAGAGTATTGCAAGTACAGAACCAGTCAGGCTGTATATATATAAAATCTTATACGTTATATGGGTGTATAAACTATTACCATACCAAATTTTGTCAAAATCCGTCCAGTAAATTTTGAGAGAACCCTGAACAAAGAACAAACAGACAAAAATGTTAAAAACTATGGAAACGTGTTCTGTCATATATTCTAAGCCCCATCAGAGTGTTTATTCTTTAAAATAAACAGATTTCTTCCCCTTACTCTTTTATTATATGTATAGATTGAGAGGTTATTTAGTATGTACATAACTGTGTATGTACATCATAACTGTACCTGAAGATTTTTGAGATCAATTACTCGTTAACTACTCCACGTAAAAGTAATTGTGTGAACAATTTATATGTATACTGTATAGTAATGAAATCAATTATACCCTGAAAGTTGCCACGCTAGGATACTCCTCCTCTAGGGAAATGGTCCGTATTTATTTATAATATATCACACAGTTAGCTGGGATTAGAGATAACCAAATAGTAATTACGGTGCCTCCTCACCATCTCCAGGAAAGTTGTGACCCACATCGCCGCTACCGTAAGCAGGAAACAAGGCCATTTACTATTCTAGAGTAGACATATAATTACTAGTATGCACAGAATTCCTCACCACTGAGCACTTATCATATACCTAGACAAATACATGTAAATATAAAATAAACTTCGTAAATAAATATTTGTTTACAAAGAAATTGACAGCGATCACAATACTCCAGTGTTGCCGTTTAAGAAATAAAAAAGTCCCGGACATCAATTATGAAAATAAAAGGTTTATCCGCAGAATAATGCTATAATGAAATGACTTCTAGGTTCCTACTTTAGACCTCCAAACCCACACTTAAAAAAAAGGAAAATGATCATTTTCAGATGTCGAGTCAAAAGATTTAGAAATTAAATAAAGCATTGTAGTAGATTAAATATGTAATAACAGAAACAAATAAAAATGATAATATCATAACATTATAATAATTATCAGTTTTATTTATCTCAGATGATATGGTTTTCTTTTTTCAAACTGTATTAATAAAAAGTTATTACTGTATTAATAAAAAGTTCAATTTAAAGTTTTAAATTGAAGATTAAGTGATTATTACTTTCATTAAATAATAGAAATTAAGCAAAATAAAAGTTTTATTAATATTTGCTTTTTCTCATCTGTATAATATTTTATAATTATTTACATGTTACTTGAAGTATGAAGGTAGTTTTTTTAATTAAATGAAAAATTGCTTCATTTTTGAGTACGTTGAAGTAATTGCAAATTATTTTATTATGATCTAAATAGTCAAAATTGAACCTTCATATTAAGTTTCACAGATCGTGGATCATGCTTTGTTTTTAATATCAATTTAAGCAATTTATTCATCATTGTCTGAAATTAGTCGATGTCAAATTGCTATCCCCAATAAGGAACAGTAAGCACAGACATAACTTTATATAAGGTAGTAGGTACTCTGTGGACATAACCTCTAGGAGTAGGTAATAGGTATTGTGATTTGTGAGTTCTGTTTGATATTTGTTTCAAGATTAAATTTTATTTTTTTGCATATAAGAAAAAAAAGTGACAATATTGTGGTACTTAAACAATTATTTCAGTGGATAATATTAAAATGTCGAAATCTGGCAAAAAGTCCAACGAGGAGATATTTGCGGGTTTTCAAGCTCTTCGAACAGAACAGAGGCAGATCGGAAGCAAAATATCAGAGTTACAAATGGATCTCAACGAGCACAAGTGAGTATTTGAACATGTTCTGTGGATAAATGTAGCCGCGGAGGAGTGAAATGTGAATGTTGTACAGGATTGTAATCGAGACGTTGCGCGGAGTGGAGGGTTCTCGAAAGTGCTTCCGTATGGTGGGCGGCGTGCTCGTGGAGCGCACCGTGGCCGACGTTCTTCCAGAATTGCAAAATAATTGCACACAGTTGCCTAAAGCCGTGGCGGCGCTCGAGGAGCAGCTCGCAAGGAAAGGCGAGGAGATCAACAAATACATTGAGGATCATGATATCCGTATTCAACGAGCAGACCGTGCACCTGCCAATGACACGCCAGATCAGCCTACCAAGTCCAATGTTTTAGTTGCTAGTGGTTGATATATAACTGTTCAACACAAGGTAGTTTTATTCTATTGTAACCATAATAATTAAAATGTTACTTTTTGTACTCTTGAGCTATTCTGATCCATTTAATGTATTGATGTGCGATTATTTATTTTATTTAATATGAGTAAGCAATAACATAATTAAAGTTTGAATCCCCTAATCAGTTAGGTGGTGTGTTCTTATCCGTACTTAACACATTCTTGGTGATTTACTATCACAGAGATGACTGTTTTGCATAGTAAAAAAAACTTTTTGCTGATTACAATATTTCATCATAATATGCATCACATAATGAAGAGTTCATGTTGGTGCCTCGGAAAAAACCTTGGAAAATCCTGGCAGTCAATTTGTTCATCACCCTTCAATGTAATAGATTATTGTAGAAAAAATAGTTACTGGCAGGAAAAGCAATGTGACTAGAGCTTGTACTTACGATAAAACATAGTAAAATCACATATATACAGTCAAATCAGTTTATGGTGACATGGTTTAAAACAATATAACTGTATATATAGACCTAGAACAAAGGTGCTGGCTAAATGCAGTATCTCAAAAACATTTCAGTTATTACAACTATCACTTTTACAACTAAATATGAGTAGTCCCATCAATGATGTTATAACAGATTTTGACTGTATTTATGAAAACTGATGTGTACTGTTATACACAGGTGATTGTTACACTGTTTATAATATGAAAAAAAAAAAACATAAAAAATGGAATAAATTGTATTAAATTTTATTTATGTTGTTTTAGTTCCACATCTAATGAGGACATGAGATAAATTATCAGTAGTTGCCAACAATGTGTTAATACATAGAATCTACTAGCTAGAATGAAATTCGGAGTAATTATTTGTTACCCTTAAATTCTGATTACATATCAATATTCTCATTGCATTGTGGTTGAATGTGGATTTGCTGTTTTACAATCCAGTAGTAAATGTTTTAGATAATAAAATTAAATGGTGTGCTATCCCACACTGTTTGCCTTAATGTAGTGTGAACTTTGAATATACTTTGCTTCTTTTTATTAAAAATAGCAAATTAAAAATGCACATCGTTTATATAGTACAAGTTGGGAAGTTTGCATTCTAATTGTTTTATGTTTTCTATTGTTACTAATTTGTGGATTTATCTCCAAGATTTGTACGATACACAAGTTCATGGAGTTCAATTTCTTATAATAGTAGTCTTAGAGTTTTAACCTGTTATTATGTTATCTCTATTATGTTGTCTATAACTAATATTTTGCAAATTCTCTTTAACCAATATGTGTAGTGACTCTATTATTACACACTAAGAAAGCTTATTCTGATAGAAAAAAGCAGTTCTTAAAATAGAATAATTCTAATAACATGTTACCAATAAATAATGGATAATGCTTAACAACAAATTGAAACATGTTTATGCATAGATAAATATATGTATATTTATAAAAAAATATTTTACAAAAATTTACATAATTATAATAACATTTTACAAGTTAGTACTCCTTATTATCCTAAGCTATGTTAAATATTCATAGTATATTGGATAATGAAATGTATTATTATCTCTATGTGGGACTACTAGTGATATTTTGTTATGTTTCACATGTATTTAGTTCAATATATCTTTTGCTGAAAATCATTCAAAAAATTAAAATGAATATTTCCTCATTAAAGTATATTTGATATAATTTACAACATGAAATTAATATTAAAAACGATATATTTATTTATGATGAGTAATCAAAATCAAAGAGCTTTTTTCTTAAGACAATGCAATATATTATACAGTAAAAGCTCTATATTTGCGTGGTATATGTTCCCTAGATATGCCAAGAATACAGAAACTGAGAATATGAAATGGTAATTTATATGGGATACATTTCTAGCTTACAAAATTAAAAAAAATATATATATAACAAATCATTTTTAATTGAAGTTTTTGATCATATTTATTAATTACTATGTTCAGGCTTAGGTGATGGTTTGAAGAATTTTGAATTTTTTTTTTGCTTTTTTTTATTGTACAGTTCACTCATTGACACTGAATGAGTGTGATATGGATGCACACTACTCTCCAAGGTGTAATTTTAACATAAAGCAGTCACGCTGACTTTTTTTTGCGTTAAAACTCATTTATCAATTTTTGTGTCGACATTATAAATTTGGAAGATAGTGGTGGAGACGTTACTCGGTCACAATTTTCTAAAGAATGAAAGATGAAACAGTAAGACACGCAAAGCGGCTTTCTTTAAAAAAAAGTCTAATATATTTGATGTATTGGTATATGTATATTAATAAGGTTGCTTTACTTAAATATTCCGTTTATTTATATTCTTAAAAACACCGACTGAGGCTTACGTCAAAGAAAAAGTCGAACCAATACAGCGGCGATATCATTTAACAGCATACTTTAGCCTAGGTTGTAATAAGGTCTGTTTAATTTTTTTTTAATTCATTTGACTAGGCGTTTTCAAAGGATACTGAATGCTTTTTTAATACATATGTATGTACCCATTAGCCTTTATTCGCGAATAAAGAAATTGGGTCGCATTTTTTTAATCCGCGGCTAGTGAAAACACGAATGAAGGAAGCGCGAATAAGGAGCTTTTCCTGTAATTGATTTTTGCATTTTGTATAATTCTCTGAACACCTGTTTGCGTTGTAAATTAAAATAAAAAGATTTTCATCAAAGAAGACGTTCCTTTGCGGAAATACGTCATTAAATATAAATATTATAGAGGGTGTTGCTTTGCAATTGCACTTGGTTGTTATTTCTATTATACTGGGTTTTAGTGGTGTTAGATACTAAATCAATATTTCAGACATGTTATAAGGTAAATATTAATTATATACATTGAACATAATAACAATTACTATAGTTTATTTGTTAATTATAATTGAATATACTATTCCCTTAATAATATAACCAAAATTCTACAATCACATTTTGCAATCACATCGATTTTGACATAATGTCATGTAGAGTTATTTCGTACGTGGACACGTTCTTGCACAATAACAATGAGTCGCACAGAAACCGACGAGCGCGGACTCGCAGCGCCTCAGAAGTGCATGAAGTTTGTCGGCACGAACGTCTCGTCCGGACGCAGCGGCGACCGGTCGTGGTCCCGCACCCGCGGCGCCTCCGCCCCTTCCGCCCCCCCGCCCTCCGCCCCCTCCGCCCAGTCCGAGGAGCCGCCCGACTTGCGAACGACGCGCAGGTCCGTGATGCGCATGCGCTTGTCGACCGCCTTGCACATGTCGTAGAGCGCGAGCGCCGCCACCGCCGCCCCCACCAGCGCCTCCATCTCCGCCCCCGTGCGCGCCGTCACCCGCGCCTCGCACCGCACCACCAGCGCGCCCCCCGCCGCCGCCGCCGTCTCCCCCGCCGGCAGCGCCACGCGCACCCGCACCGCGTCCAGCGCCAGCGCGTGGCACAGCGGCACCAGCTCCGCCGTGCGCTTCGCCCCCAGCGCCCCCGCCACCCGCGCCACGCTCAGCGCGTCCCCCTTCGGCAGCCGCGCGTCCCGCAGCAGCCGCACCACGCGCCCGCTCACCCGCACCGAGCACTCCGCCTCCGCCACGCGCCGCGTCGTCGGCTTCGAGCTCACGTCCACCATGCGCGCCCTCCCGGCGCTGTCGAAGTGCGTCAGCGCGCCGCCCTCCTCCGCGTCCGACTCGTCGCCCTCCCCGCCCCTACCGCCCCCCGCCGCCGTGCAGTACGCGCGCACCGCGGAGAGACTCACCCGAGGTACGGGCCGCGCTACCCGCCTATGAGAATCATGGGCCGGTTTTCCATTCGGGCGAGGTTCTGCATGCCTACAAGCACGAGCACCGTGAGAGGCGGAGCGGCGCGGCTCGCGGACTGTGCGGCTCCCGCGGGTTGTCTCACCTGCGTGCCGCGGCTTCTTGTTCCGCAGCGCGGACCGCACGAGTTTCTCGAGCGCGGGGTCGGCCGCGCCGGAACGCATCGCGTCCCGCAGCGACACTTCGCTGGCTCCGAACAAGCATACCTACAGATGGACACCTAATTGATTACCCGTTCGGTCAAGCGAATCGTACCGTGCCGAACCGAGCCGGTGCACTCGCCTTGAGGTTCCCGTCGGCCGTGAGCCGCAGGCGGTTGCAGGAGGAGCAGAAGTGTTGCGTCATGGAAGAGATGAACCCGACGCTGCCCGCGTACCCGGGGACGCGCCACAACTGTACAGAGTGCACTGTGTTGAGTTTAGTCGAGGTTAGAGTGGAGACGCAGGGAGGCGCGCGCTCACCGTGGCGGTGTCGTTGGGTCGGGGCGACGCGGGCTCGAGGGCGGGGTACGTGTGCATCGCGGTCCTCAACGCTTCGCGGTACGGCACCAACATGGAACCATCCCATTTGTTACCCGAAAATGGCATGAACTCTATAAACCTGCAATAACACTTCGATTAGAAAAAACAACTATTAAGGGCCGTACTCGAACCGCGTACCTCGTTCTCGGGAGGAAGGGAGTTCTTGAGAGTACCACGCTAAGTCACACGAGAGATTGGGGGTTTGGTTAGGTTTTCATCGCGTAGTCAGTGGTAACAACACTCAAAAATCAAAAATTCTTTATTCAGTTTTGGTCCTAATAAGGCGCTTATGGAAGTCAAAAACTACCACCAGTTCGGAAAACAACCCAGCCATCGAGAAGAACCGGCAAGAAACTCGATCGGGTATATTTTTTTTACATACATTTCCAATACATTATACAATAGCCTATAGTGGATGCACAGAGAGGAGTCAATTCCAGACATCACTATCGTTCACATACTGATCCACTCAATAATATCCTTTTGACATTAACACCCGCTTGACGTGGCGCTTAAATTTGCAGCCCGGCAAATCGGTAACATGTTTTGGGACTTTATAGTAAAACCTAACACTATTACCAAAGAAACTATTACTGGTTTTACTAAGTCTGAAACATGGGACGAAATTCAGTTTTTCAAAGTTTTTACGGACATACATCAAATTATCAAGAATGTATTGGGAGGGTAGAATTAAGATACCTGGAACTTCGTTTTTAATGATTCGCGAGGTCCAATATTATATATTGCTCGAACTGCCCGTTTTTGTAATAAAAATATGGAGTCTACCTCAACAGTCGTACCCCACAGCAGAATATCGTAAGACATTATGTTATGGAGGTAAGCGAAGTAGACTAAGTGACAATATCTTTAAGTTGGCGAATCTTCCATATTGCGAATGCAGCAGAACTTAATACTGTATATATGCTAAGGCGAAACTGATTGAAAATACAATACACAATACACAAAAAAAGACTTGTTTTTATAAATTATGACCCTGTAGGTGTACAATTAGTTTTTGCATAGCTTTTTTAGCTCTCCGACCGGAAAGTAGAAAATTTCTGTCTACTGCGCTAAACAAAGTTCTCACTTCGTAGCTCTGTCGAACAGAAAAGTAGTACACACACCTTGGCCAGTAAAAATGTTTATTTACGCATTACATTTGATCTGAGGCTTATAATTTTCTACTGGCCTATGTTTTTTTGTTGCGTACTTTGTACTGTCGTCTTTCTAGAACAATAAATAGTACTAGTGGGCGCCCAGTGGTCAAAATTCGACCATAGTTAATTGTTTTTTAAAGTTTGAACTTTATTAGGATTCTTTTATCAAAGGGTGTACTTCTATAATCAAAGGTTTTAAGATGGGTGAGAAATGTAGTCTGTTCATTATGAAAAATTGTGATATGCCCAGTATCATCGTTTGGAAAAATAATGGATCCACAGTACAATTAAATGGTGAATCCAAGACAAAGATGTTTTTAATAGTATCATTAGTTTTTGAAAATAAATTCTTTTTTGTTGCTATATGAGGTTGAATTGTAACATTATACCGTGGAGGTCTAAGTCATGGATTACTTTTATGAACAAAATTCTTATTTTGATTATACAAAGTATTATTTAGCTCATTTTTTATGAAATCATCATTTAAAGTCAGTTTACCATAAAAAAATAATAAACATTAGAATAATAGTTATATTTTAATATCATTGTTGAATGTAGGATGGAAAATGGTAATTGGAAGGTAAAACAGTTAAAAAATACATACAGTCGAGCATAGTAACCTCATTCACAACCTCTTTCGAAGTTCGTAATTATTGACGGCTGTCAAAATGTCTTTTTTATTTACATGTGTGTATATGTTGTGTAAAATTCAAGCAGTAGTGTGAGTAGTGCATATTTTAATTAATTTAATATACTTCTAATGAATTTTATGTGAAATAAACAGCTTTCTGCACTTCTCCGCCATATAAAAATGTTAACTATGCCAAATTTCAAGTTCACCCGTTTACGGAAAACTTCTAATGTTGTTACGCTTTACTGACACACACATAACTCTAGATTCGGGGATTTATTCCTGACAACCTTCATAGGAGTCGAGCTAAAAAACATTGACCAGAGATTTTGAAACGTATTTAACCTTTCTCTTGATCACTGCATGCCCAGTTTTTGTGTGATTTTCTTAGTGGAGCGGGAATTGAAATGGGTCGTTTAAATTTCCTTTTTTCTTACCAAAAGAAATAATCTGTAGCTGTGGTTGGATCAAAGCTTTTAAAACGTACCTGTATTGCTGAATTTCGATCATGCTTTCTTAACATATGATTTAGGTGTTTTTTACCTCGGGATATCTATTTTATTGCCATTATTTATTATTCTTAGTTCTAGTTGTTCTTATTGATGTTGTCCAAAATGTTGGATAATATCCAGTTAGTCGGCAGAAACGCATTAATTTATCGAAATCTATACAGCAATTTGAATGTTTATGTCAAAAACTCAACAGCAATTATGATATCATTTTCTGTTTGGAGTGAATGGGTACAACAAATGAATTGTTTTTGCGATTGTGGAAATAAGACGAGCCAGTCCTTTTGTAATGTGCATTTTTAAATAGTTTCCTTGATAAAAAAGAACTTCTTGTTTTTGTTAATTATTTTCTTGTAACTATATATACTATATACTATAACATGTAACTATATATTTTATATATTTTTTCTTTTTTGAAATAATTCGTCTATCCTCCGTCCGGCAAATAGCAACTTTCGAGCTGCAGCGCTAAACGAAGTTGCCACTTATAAGTTCTGTTGAACTGGAAGATAGTATACACAACATAGCAACATAGTAATAAAAGTCACAGATCACATGTCTCAGTTGCGGCTACGTCTCGGCCAACAACTACATGTGGTTTGAGACTATTAAATTGATCACCTAAGTATGTTTTTTTTTCTCGAACTGACTACGCTATTGACTTAGCAAGGTCTTAACAGTTTCACCGGACTACTAAGGCGACCGCTTAAGGCACTCAGCCGATTTTATATTGGCAACCAGCTTAAGGGTGCACGGCACACCTCGGCTTGGCTGTTGCCCGTTGCATGCAAAATCGCGACCTATCTTAGCTAACGTATATGTGTACCAAGCATATACGTCTCAACAACTCCTCCGTATATTTTTTATCGAAAAATTGAGTTTTTTCAGTTCGATAAGGAAAAAAGTAAACCCTTCCACCAAAATGTGTAGCGTGTAGGCGTGCATGTGTGTGGGGGTGATTGTGTAGTTATGTATATTTTTGTGTCACCGTATCGCACAAGCAACGCACTTAAGGGCTCCCTACCGAGGGATCGAACCAAGGCTTGAGCCGCTGCCGTGGGAGGCTTAATCGGGTGTGCGGGAGCGAAGTTAACCCCCAGATCACGGCGGCGTGATCTGTGGTTACGCGGGCGTAGGCGTGAGCACGCTCTGTTTCGAGGGACAGGCTGGTACTGATCGTTCGCTGACCTAAGTATGTAATATACTATTTCCACTGGTAACTATAAGTATGCATGTACTTTTAGCATCACGCGGCTAGCCCTGTATTAATAAACACAAATATGAGTTTAATATATTTCTTTTTAACTTTCTGTTTGCAAAAAATGTTTCAAAATCATATTTATAAATTACACGTAAAAACTAGAGGGGGAGATGGTGGATCTCTTCATATACCATGGATGGTCACTGAGGGGAGGGTGGCGCTTAAAAAGTTGTCAAATATGGAGTACATGGTTTGGGTACGTTCAATGATATTCATACTACACATTATCCAGATTATGATGGAATTGAAAATTAACAGCAAGGTTTTTTTAAGGGCAATACAAATGAAATAGAAGTATATAGGGTTAATCGCATACATCAATGATTTTCATTATTGATTTTGTAGTATTTTTTTTCAACTGAAACAAATGATACCAAGAAATCTATTTAAAAAAAAGACAGGGACATTAGTTTTAGGTAGCATTACGCCTATTAACATCAAGTACCAATAGACGACAGTGTTTAATGTGGCACGAAATTTACCTGACCTCGACGTGTCGGTCTCTGGTGTATTCCACAAAGTCGCAGATCTCGTCCTCGTTGAATCCTGTAATACGCATTCACTATATTTGTTACACCTATAACTCGACTACTGTAGCAGAGCGAGTGCCTGACACTGACCTCTCATGAGCACGGTGTTGATTTTGACGGGGGCGTATCCGAGTTGCAGCGCGAGGTCCACGCCCGCCAGCACGCGGCTCAGCCCCTGCGGACACACGAGACCGTGGTAGAGTGCGGGGGGCGGTGGGGGGCGGAGGCGAGGGGTGCGGGGGGCGGGGGGCGGTGAGGGGCGGACGTACCGGGCGCCGCGACATGCGCTCGTAGCGGTGCGCGCGCATCGAGTCCAGCGACACGTTGAGCGCGTCGAGCCCCGCGCGCTGCAGCGCCGGCAGCCGCCGCGTCAGCACCAGCCCGTTGCTCGTCATCGCCACGCTGCGGATGCCGGCCACCCCCTTCACGCTCTCTGTCGACACAACTCTCGGGTCACGTCGCTACGCATGCGTGTGCAACAAACAGCGCGACTACAGAGAGAGAGAGAGAGAGAGAGCCTCACGGATGATGTCGGCGAGGTCGGAGCGCAGCGTGGGCTCGCCGCCGGTGAGGCGCAGCTTGTCGACGCCGAGGCCGGCGAACACGCGCACGAGCCGCGTGAGCTCCTCGCGGGTGAGGAGATGTTCGCGCGGCGAGAGCGTCACGCCCTCCGCCGGCATGCAGTACTGACCTGCGCACACGCACACTACATGACAGACTGAAATCCCGCCAAAAACTCTATAATAATATTATAAAGAGGTAAAGTTTGTGACGTTGTGATGTTGTGACGTTGTAGGGGGTAATCTCAGGAACTACTGGTCCGATTTGAATAATTCTTTCAGTGTTATATAGCTCATTCATCGAGAATGGTTATAGGCTATATATCATCACGCTATGACTATTAGGAGTGGAGCACAGATGAAAAATGTTTCAAAATCGGGATGTTTTTTTTCCTTTTGAGAACGTCTGCTGCGTGTTAATGTTAGCCCAAAATATTTATTCCACGCGAACGAAGTCGCGGGCAGAGGCTAGTGTTTTTACAAACAGATAAACTGTCGTATTTGTATGTATTTACTTTCTGTATATTTAATATGTCTCTATGTGATATTTTGTAAATATCGTTTATGTAACATAATTTGAAGATAACCACCCGTATGGTTATTATTATTAATTAGGTAATATTGTACGGATCCTACAATGAAAATAGAATGTTAATGTGATGTAAAATGTATGGCTGCACGTGCCGCAATAAGGCACGCATAATAAACTCAGTGTAAGGACATAATTATACAGATAAACCCGGAAAAAATGTCACCAGCTCGTTACATACGATTGTAAATACTCTGAATAGGCAGCCCACTGAAGTTTTCGAGTTTTGTTAATTGGTGTTTTATTGAAGAAAATCCGGAAATTGGCCACTAACTCTAACAAAAAATGACCGTTGGTTTCAGAACCGACGTCTTCGTCGATCCGTTTAATGGACATGTACAGTATGTTATAATTACGCTGCTACTACATCACGTTTCTATACAAAGTTACCAAGCAGTTGAATTAGAAGTATAACATCTACTAAACTAAATTCTATTGATGCACGTGTTTTGGTATATAGGTGTTAGATGTCGAAGCCATTCCAACATAATATTGAATTGAATGAAGTGGATTACAACCTAAAAATGGCCATAAAAAATGGAAATGCAAGCGCTATAAAAACAATAACGTCATTAAACCAAAAATAGTTAATAATAATTGAACAGTTAATATTTAATAAATGACTATGAATAATAATAATCACAATAAAAAAATAAAAACATGCTTACGGATACGATTTGTACGTATACAAAATATTACATGTAAGCAAAAAAAAAGGTGCGGACCAAGAGTCTGCAGAATAGAACAAACTAAAAAAAAAAACATAATATTGAATATTACGTAGAACAGCTCTGAATAAGTATCTGCAACGGTTTTTTTAAACGAGCTCTGGCAGTAAGGCTCAGCGCTAGGTTATCCTCCAGCGAGAATATTCGTTATAACAGCAGTATGTACCTAAACTCCAGGTGTTGTAATCACGTATTTCCTACAAAGAAAACCAATACCAAGCTTATTACTGGAATTATTTACTATAACCACATTCTGCAAAAATATGGGATAATTGTGCTCCGATATTTACTTTAAAAAAATCATCAAACATGAAACAAAAGTCTGGACTCAAACATTCGACGTCAGTGCAATATTTTCTCGGCTGTTTCATGACAACGCTCGAGTGTATACTTAGGCATTCTAAAATGCAGCTGAAGATTCTACTTCATCCTGATCTAATTATAGGTGTATTCTGTAATAATAGTATAGTAAAAATGTATTTAGAAAGTAACTATATGCGTTGTATTCATACACAACTCGTACATAGGTACACCGACTTTCTATGCCGTACGTACTCAGCAGTTCATATAGTATATATGTAAGCGTTTGAATGTATCAAGGCCTGATGATTTGTAAACGAATGCGAAAACGCGATACCGTGTGGATTTGGTGGGCGGGTGCAGGGTGAGGTACTGCGGGTGCGGGGAGTGGCGGTTGCAACGTTCTACTATTGTGTATGTAGCTCATTAGACTCGACTCTGCGTCTTGTATAATGCATACAATGCTACAGCGCACGAAATGGACGTTTGCATTGAAACGTCATAATGTTAAATGATTAGTGGCGCTGCTCGCAATAAAATAATTCTAGTAAACGAAGTAAGTAATCGTGTCCTTTAACACTTTTTATTTTATCATAACACTAGCTGTAAACGGAGCTCTAGAAGCATTTTTTTTATTATATTAAAGTAATATGTAATTATGAGACCGTGTACAATTAATTATACGAATATTCTTTATAAACAATTGTAAGTACGACACACACGCCACATAAAGTAATACATAATGTATACATCAGATATATACTAACAGTGTGTCAAAGAACTATATTAAATTTCAAGTCAATCGGACAGATAGTTTCGGAGATCTCGTGATGAGTCTGTCAGTGGTAAATAGCTTATTTATATATAGATTTTTGTTAACTATATAATTGAATAATGGCGTAAACTGTGATGTGTTACAAACATGTTGGCAGTTTCTACATAAAATAACTCTGTATATATAATAAAGTCGTGCGCTCGCATTACACACAATTAGCATAACACATCAGGCCGGTCATTCAACTTCAAGACATAGAACCGCTTTGTACCTAATCTATGATTATTATCAATGAACTGTCAAATAAATATACCACCAAAGGGAGGCTTTCAGGGCGATGGGTGGACTAATAAATATATAAATATTTACACAGAACTTCGATAAGTTAATATAGTCCGGTAAACCTGTTACGACCTTGCTAAGTCAATAGTGTAGTCAGTGTAGTGTAGTAGTAGTAAGTTAACCCAACGGAAACATAACATTTTCGGTGTTATTACAAAAACGTTAAACACGTTTTGAACGCTTACTTTAAAAAGATCTCTCGGTGAACTTTCGCCGTCTTGCTCTTTTGTCTCGCTTTGGTTAGGTTAGGTTACACTTGCGAAAAAAGGATAACGTGATCTTGCTTCGGGCGAGCGCGGTGCATTTCGTACGAAACCTTTTTTAAACCAAGTATTTAACTTTTTTGTAATAACACCGTTTAAGTTTATAGAGTTTTTAACTTATGAAAGGGTATATGTTTCACTCGCACTTTCGCCTCACACTTTCATGCCGTTTCTCGAAATGTGTCTGTAACACTGATGTTTTGGTTTGGACACTGTTTGAACCACATAAATATTAAACCAACTAAACATTGCTCCAAAATAGGGAATTCAGCAATTTTTCGTCTTTTCCATAAAATACTTTCTCCAGACTCTCGTATATATAAGAGTTTAGCTTCTTTTTTAATTATAAGTGATGATGTACTTTCGTGTATTTTAAACTGAGCCAAAACATCATTCTTTTTTAATCCACTTTTCATCGCTTTTAAGTTATCAGCATATGTTAGTGTTGCTAACTTTCTTTTTGCACTCACTTTACTTAGGTAATTAACTTTTATCATAGAGCACGGTTTCCTAGACAGTGATCAACAACTAATCATTTAAGTAAGCCGCTGTACTAACCACCGCAAATACAGCTTTTATGGATTTCAATGAAACAATGGGTGATTGTTGTATACTTAATGTTCGTGTTAACAATTTAACTTGTAAACACATGCGACCAATAAATTTCGAGAAACACTTTGTTTTGTAAATTCATTCGAAAAGACTCATTGACAGATAGTTTATGTCACAGAACTCATTGAAACATTTAAGTAACTGATGGCTTACACTTAAATTATTAGCAAGTAATCGAGGGTGCGTATTTTAAGTAATAAAGGTTTTGGGCTTTGAGGCGAAGGAACAGATTATTTTTTGAAGTTATCTTATCAATGTTTATCTTATTGAGCTTCTACTGTATTAACTAAAATCCGCCCGCGACTTCGCAGTCGTTTTTTAAGCAGTAATTATTTCGAAATATACCCCATCATTTAACACAATAAAAAAATCCATTTTCAAGTTAAAACCTGGACATACAGACTGACAACATTTTTGATGTGAAACATCTATAGGTGCACCCTAAATCTAATTTTGGCTTGGCGACGTGTGGCGACATAAAATACAAACTTTGCACTATTAATGCAATACTCAGAAACATTTGCAACCCTATCTGTATAGACATAAGATTTAAATTGTGTTTATTTAACATTCTGTGACATCACAACATGCGAGAGAGACGCGTAGATAGAAATTTTTTGTCGTCAAAGTCGATACCACTTTGAAAACACCGGTTCTGGTTCGATCATAAGTCACGGTCAATGCTTGAATAAGTGACCACCTGAGAACAGTGCGTGACATCGGCATTTTGCTGCTTAAATGAATCTTCAGTAATTTTTTAAATGACTATATTTTGAAATTAGGTACAATATATTTATAACATCATGGAATTTTAATTTTTTAGAACTTTTAAAATCTTATAAATAGACATCTGATCGAAGTCTGTCCTACATACACCAAAAAAATGTTTCGTATAAGTTATATGCATAAACGAACATATTACGACAGGAAACAACTATAGCATAATGAAAAGATAAAGCATTACAAATTGTTCCATAAAATAATGACTATTTATTTTTTTAGGTAAATATTCATTTTTATTGAATTCAAAAATTGAACTAGGCGGGGTGTGTTTCTCGGCATTTCTCAAAGGGCTTTCGCGCATGCCGCGTAACACTAGTAAAACGACTGGTAGGCAAAACAGTTTGAGTGTTATGATTATACAGATAGGGTTGTGAATGTTTTTTAGTATTTCGTTAATAGTGCAAAGTTCATGTTTTGAAATATACATTTGGAAATGTGACGTCACGAAATTTAGGATCCTTCGACTCCCTTAACGTGTGAAATTATTCATGGATAGTCTCTAATGGAGTTGATAGTACATGCCAAATATTAAATCTTAACGTCAGTAAAATAATTTAGATATAGGAAATAAATGTTCCGACGCTTAGTGGCAGCATATTCGTACATAACATTGATGTTTCACATCCCACAGGCGTCCCGTGACGGCTCAATTTTTTTTAACGCTATATTCATGATCAGCCATCTTTACAGTAGAAATCAAAAAATTTGTAATAAAAATTAACTGTACAGACAAAACTACAATTTATTTATAACGTGCTTTAGGATAATTCCGAAAATTTTAACTGGAGACGCAAACGCCGAACACCGGCGGCTACTCGTCGTCACAATGACGAGGGGGAAATGGTGAACGAAAGAAAGCGGGAACTCGTGCACTGACATGGTGTTCTCCTGAGTGATATCCACGACCGCGTACAATCACTCAGAGCACCTCCAGTAGCACACTGCGATTCACCTTCACTAGAGTCAATACAGTCTGGTATTTGGAACTAACGTCTCCACCGTGCGGATGCGTGAAGCGAAATATCATAGGTTTTCACCTATAACAGCGCGATGACATCTCCTAAATTCCTCAACAGAATATGGAGCGCGGGATGCAACACAAAAAATATGTCGGTCACCTCGGCGCGATAGACGTTGCGAAAAGAATGTAGCGGCCATCAATAGTGCACGACTGGAAAGGGGTGGGATGTCATGGAGTTGTTGGGAGTGATACCAGATGGCGTTACCAAACGCTGGTTAGAATTTTCTTTTAACTTCTACATTATTAAGTAAAGAACTTATAAATGAGAATGGTCATATATATACAATGACTTTGTATAATTAAATGAAATGGGCAACTCCAGGAATGTCATCGAAATTACCCCAAAGCACCATATATATACTATCATAGTTCGCATGAGAACAATTGAATATCGTCTTATGAAAGGATTATCATTTGGTACATACTCAAAGTCTCAGTTTTTATTTGTTGAATACAAACAAACAAGGTTATCAAGTTTCTTAACCTTCATTGACCTTTTACAAATAGTGAGATCATAATACATGTTTGTGACGTACTAAATGGATTGTAAAAAACAGGAATGAAGTAGAACCAGAGGTAATTAGAATATCTGTTATATTTGGAATCATCTTATTTTTTCTCTTTATTTATAATTGGAGTTTGGTCATAAATTGACCATGTCACTCTAGTAATTAACAAAATAAAATATAAAAAACGAACAATTAATAATTTACCGGTTTTTTAATCCATACATAACCGGCCTGTAAAGCATTCTTGCTTCCTCGAATGTCGGGAAAGCAAGAATGGTATTACATAAACCTACAAGTTTTATTGAGTCATTCATTTTATTCTCTAGTGCTATTAATACATTTTAATTGAATTTTTGGCTGGATCTTAGTCAGTTATGTAGTGGTTTCTATATTTAAGTCATAACCTTATGATATTTGACTCTATGTATTGAAATATTGCTGGCATTTCACATTAATCAAATTAAATATAATTAAAAATTAAATATAGTTTGGTTATTGTGTGAATGTACGTGAATGAAAATAATACCATGGAGTATGAGAATTTTGAGATGCCATTAAAACTCCCTTAAAGGTTCTAACAAGGAGGCCACCATGTTGTTAGATCTTTGAAATTATTAAAATACGCTTCTAATTTTATTACCTACTTGACATTAGCAGTAATGATCTGGAAAATTGGTTGCCAAAAATACTTTATAATTGGGACAGAACAACAAACTGACAATCAACTAAAAACATCATGATAACTATTTCTCTTTTTAAAATATAGATCAATACAGTTATCATACCCCATACTATGGCCTCAAGAGAATTGCCAATGAGGTAATTAGTACCAATTATAATATATTAGGACACAATACAAGAGTGCCAATAGCTAGAGAAGTGTCACAAGTTAACTGTTGTCCTACTTCACAACTGTGTCACAGTAACTGTTAACAAAATTTTGTACAGTTGTGGCCTGCTTGCACATCACATGGTCCATGATAAAACCTTACACATTAACAGCACATATTTAAAACGTTACCATAAACTTTGGATGTGCACTTTTAGATACTCATTTAAATTTACAACATATCTCTCAACAAATCAAATAGTAACCGAATAATTCAATATAATTTACATATTTTTAAATATATGGCAATTTATTCAGTTTATATTCATTGAAGAGTAGTTCTAGTTATATAAATATATTGGAGTTTTCTAATCTATACTAATATTATAAAGAGGTAAAATTTGTGAGTTTGTGACATTTAGAAGGTAATCTCAGAAACTACTGATATATAGCTCATTTATCGAGAACGGTTATAGTATATATATCATACTGCTAAGATCAATAGGAACTGTGCACCAATGAAGAATGTGTAAAGATCGGGGTTTCTATTCCACGTGAATGAAGTCACTGGCATAGGCTAGTAATTAATAATTACAATTCCATCGTTTATGACCCCATGACCTTATAATTATTCCTCTGAAATAGTAAGGAATAGTGTACACTAGCATCTTTAATTTTTCTTTTAATTTCTCCATAATATTTTTCAAAACTCTTATGACAAATAAAAAATGAATTGTATAAGACAGTTTTTTTTGAAAATTACAATAGTTAAAATTTTTGTATCAAATTTTTTGGTTTTATTCAACTTGAATACGATTTGCATACTGCTAGTATAAATATTTATGTATCACTAGTGACCAACCTCAGCTTCGCAGGAATGCAATGAAAATACTAATATGGGGCAGTGTGGAGTGATTTATATTATTATTTAAAATACACAATTTTGTAGTACACTCATTTGATCAATCTCATAAAGTTGAGCCACCATATGCAAATTAAGTGCACAAAAGTATATTTGTTACAATGACACATTACAAATTTTTGAATTTTTAAGTTTTTCCATACTATAATATGTAAAGTAAAAAAAAAGTAAAAAGTCTTTATTTAACAAAAATGATTTACACGGCATGAAAATTAACTGCAGATTCCCACACTAGGAACTGAATCCTGTGTCGTGGGTAATCGACCAAAAATTCATTTTAAATTTTTTCTTGTCAATGCCGTAAGTAGCTTACTTATTAAACACATAAAATTATTAAAATTTAAAACATACATATATAATAAACTGTTAATAATACACAATTTAAAACCTAAAGTACACGAACACACCACGGTATTATATTTAAGCGGGAAGTGAAAAGTATGGGTAGGTTTGTAAATTGACTTAAAATGTATTTATATTCATTTCTTGTGTCTGTTTATGAAAGGACGTGAAGAATGTTTTCAGTCTCCTCGTATGATAAGGATAATAACCATTTTGTGACAGTTGCTTTTACTTCTCTTAATTATCGGTTAATTAATTCACAGTGTTTGTTCACTTGTCTATATATGAATGGGTGGGCAAACTCATTAAAGCGTTGAGCGAAAACAGTGTAAACCTTTGGGTGTCTTAATTTTGAAGCGCTGAGTGTAAGGAATGTCAGAGGAATTCGTAGCCTCGCTGTTTAATGGTAGTTGTTGTCTAATGTACTTGTGATGAGTAACAGTCATTTTTAAAATGTACAACTGTCGGACTGTAAGAACTTCTGACTCTTTGTAGAGATCTTTTGTGGAGTAGCGATAAGGTTTTCTAAAAATAACCTTCAAGAGAGACCTTTGGGCCCTTTCTAGTTTTATTAGAACGGTCTTAGAAGCGTTGCCCCAAGATGAGATGCAGTATTGAAGTAAGGATTGGCATAAGGCCTTATAAACTAGAATTAAAATATCCCGACAAGCCGCATCCCGTAATTTCATAATACTTATTAATTTTCTAATACGCTTCAATAATATTTCTATGTGTTCTTTGAATGACAGATTCTCATCAAGGACAACCCCTAAGTATCTAGTTTGCATAGTTCTTTCTATGCCAACGCAATTACATATATTTTCGTGATCATTTAACGAACAGTTATGTACTTTTACATACAACGGATGAGACGGCGCAGAAGCTCTAGTTTTATGAAAGCAAATATAATGGGTTTTAGATAAATTTAGTGTGAGTAAATTGTTTCGTAGCCACTTTGTAATTTTTGATAAACCTTGATTTGCCTGCAATGTCACCTCTTTCCATGATTTGCCAGTGAACATGATAGCCGTATCGTCGGCATAGCTAATTGTCTCAGAATTTTCTAATGAATCTAATACGTTAGCTATGTCGTTAAGGTAAATAATAAAAAGAGTAGGACCTAAAATACTTCCTTGCGGTACACCGAAACATATGTTGCTAGTTTCGCTGACAACGTCGCCCACAGATACAAATTGTTTTCTATTTCTGAGGTAGCTCGAAAACCAATTTAGAGCAATGCCTCAAATTCCAATGCGCTCAAGTTTGCTGAGTAGAAGGGGATGTGAAACGGTATCAAAAGCTTTAGCTATGTCAAGGAATACACCTATACATTTCTTTTTCCTGTCAAGATGCGATACAACCGTATTTAAAAGAAGGTTTACCGCATCTTCCGTGGACTTTCCTCTGCGAAAACCAAACTGCGTGGGCGTAATGATATTGTGTGTTTCTAAGTAGGAATTGAGGCGTTTAATAACAATCCTTTCCAAAAGTTTGGATAAAGTAGGCAAAAGGGATATAGGTCTATAATTAGAGGGGTCGCCTTTAGTGCCTCCCTTATGTATTGGAATGACTGAGGCTATCTTCCAAAACTCAGGAAATTCGCCAACTGTAAAACTTAGGTTGAAGATATGGGTCAAAGGCTCCGCCACATAAAGACAGATTAATATCAAAAGATCATTTTTTAGACCGTCGGGTCCAGGAGCGATTTCGTTGTTTAAATTATTAATTAGTGAAGCCACTTCCTGGCAATCAGTGGGATGTATGAAAAATGATCGCGGGTTTTTTGATGATGAGTAGCTGAGTCTAGCTAAGTTATCCTCAGTGATGTCCAACTGCTCTAGAGTTTGAGTTGCAAGTGTTTTACCAATATTAACGAAGAAATGGTTATAGTTTGAAAGTATTTGAGAGGGATTATGCTCCATTGATATATCAAGGTTTTGTTTTTTGTCTTTAATTTCACATATTTTCTTTATTCCTTTCCATAGCTGCTTAGGATTTTTGTTATTGTCTGTAAGATGTTTGTTATAGTATTGACATCTAACGGTACGTATTAATTTATTGTAAAAAAATCCTGTATCTTTTATAGGTGGTAGCGATATAACATTATCTCTATTTTTCCTAAATTTCATATGCAGTGAATCCCTGTGTCGCGCACACCTAATAAGTCCAGGAGTTACCCATTCTTTGAGATTTACTTGCTTTCTGCTAAGCTTAACTACCTTGGTATTACATTCAATAGTCCGATTTAAGATAAGTATAAATTTTTGTGCAGCCACACTTGGATCTGTTTGGGTGAGTATGTCATTCCAGTTATGGTTAGTAAGTTGATCTGCAATGGATTTATTATCAGTTTTTTTACAAAATCTTTTTATTGAGGGCTTTGAAGAATTTGAATAGATGCCTGCAATGACTATATCGTGATCCGATAAATCTACTTTACACACAAGCGAAATTGCTATTGATTTAGATGGAATAAATATATGATCTAAACATGCCGAGCCTATGGTTGGAATGGTAATTGCAGGTTTTAATCCCAATTCTGCATGCATACATAAATATTTTGATACCTGGTCATTATCGTCTAATATATTTATGTCCCCAATAATAATTATATCCTTAACATTTGTTAAGGAGACAATAAAATCATTTAGAGACGTAAGGAAATTTTCTATATTAGTAAAAGAAGGAGAACAATAAAGACCAAGAATTACACGGCCGTCACAGAGATATATAGCAAGCGCATCTGTATCCAAAAGAATAGGTTCAATAAAAAAAGATTCCACTCGTCTTTTACGTAGGCAACTACACCACCAGCCTTATTTGAGTAGCGGGAAGTAGAGAAATTACGGTAACCAGGAATAGATCTGACCACAGAGGATGAACCTAGATGACATTCCGTGAGTACAATAATATCTAGATCCAAGTTTAAACGATTTAGAACCACAACAAACCCATCAAAGTTTTTCTGTAAGCTTCGAATGTTCAATGTCATTATTTTTAAGTTGATTGAATTTTCATCAAGTAGGCTTTTACATTCCTCAGGAAGGTTAGTTGCATGGCAAGGTACCGTTAAACTATTATCTAGGTCTCTTAGCAATGTTAGAGTAGCCATTTCAAGAATATTAGGAAGCAAAAAGGGAGTGATTGAGAGAGGTACGATAACATCCGAAGATCAGAGGTGACTGAGTAGGTTAACTCAGGTAGTTTAGCTTGAAGGGAGACGTAATTGTAAAGGTAAACACATATGAATTTGGAACAAGTGAACAAAAACCAGTATACTGAGAGTAAATATTGCCAAAAACAATCAAATAGCAGATTTGTATCAGACTTCCATGGTATTAATAGATAACATGTGTGTGCTGTGTTCTGTAATCTAAGGTTAGTACAAAAACAATCTTGATAAGTTGTAAACGATATCATATAAAGTACATACATTAAAAACTTATTGTAAGGACTTCTTAGTAGCAAAACAAGTTCAAACTGTAGGAGACGGTGGAGTTTCAGAGTGATAAGTTTTAGGTTTGTCCGGAAGGTCGCTGAGAGAACGTATTGTATGTACAATACATATCAACCTTCCCCTTGAATCACTCTATCTATTGCTGAAAACTGTATTAAAATCCATTGAATAGTTTAAAGATCTAAGAAAGCAGACAGTGAAAGCAACTTTAACATTCTTAGTATGTATTGATACAAGTTATCAAAAATATATGTTGCTTTTCCTTTTTGCTTGAGGTTGGAGCTAGTTTGAACACATAATTGGGGTGGGACGATTCCATACACAGCTACACTTTTTAATAACATATACGTAATAATAATATTCGTTAGTTGTTAACTATACATATATGTGTAAACAACTATAATTTCATATCAAGTGAAAACTGAAAAGTCAACAAGATATTCAAGGTTTCCTATGAAAAGTTTCATATTTATGTACAAACAATGTATTGTAGACCAGACACTTGTGTACACATTTATTTGACAGAGAAACTAATTGTAAAGTAAAAAAGCAACAGTTGGTAGTGAGAAAACATGTTGATTTCCTGTAGGCAATAAACAAGGTCTCTTGAGATCTTTTGCATTATTATTATTCTGTTAGACCATTTCAATGCAACTTTCGGAATACTTATGGCATGTAATAAATAATATTTAGAAATAGAGCAAATAGTTTTAATATATGAGTACAGGAAGCATGACTGTAAGTATGCGAAGTGCATTTGAGACTCACAACGCAGGTTGCAACGCTCAGTAAGTGATATGCGCAGATAGTTGTGTCGCCGACCGTACAAGTCCGATAGTGGAGCAGACGATGATTCTGTAGGTATAGTTGCTCCCGACTTCTGCTCCTGCAAATAAACTATCAAACTTACTTAATTGTATATGGCGGTACGCGAATGCACACGTTTCAGTCGCTTCCATGACCCACTTACCGGTAGTCCAATGCCCGGAAATTGATTTTCTAAAGTTGAACATACCCCGGCATATGATCTTTTAGATATTCCCGGTGGACGACCCGACGTCCTCGCGGTCAAGACCTCACAGTCTATCGGTCGGGATAAAAGGAACAAATTATTCACTCGAATTCTCATGTTATCACTTCAATCGACACTACCGTACAAGTTAAATAGTAAATACAATATGGTCAATCAGTATGGTGTAACTTATAAGCACTTGAGACTGAGAGTAAACAACAGCGTTATGGTACAGTGCTGCCAGCAATTCAGCAAAAAGTTTGGAAAACATTCAATTTACTGAAACGTTACAAAATATATACAATTGTTAATTGTTATATAATATAAGATGTACAAACAATTAGTTTGTCGTCGATGAATAAAATGAGTTATATGTACGTATTTTAAATAGATCATCACATTTTAAATAATTAAAAATAAAAAGGGAATTGTGAAATCTTAACAATAATTCAATCAAATCAAATCTACATTCTAGAAAAAGTGAAGCAAAAGCTTTAAGAGGTTTAGTTACAATTTGTAAGCCTTAACAGTAAATTCTAAATATTATTAGATTAATTTAAATATATTAAAAAAAAAAAACAATTTCCTTATTTAAATTTCCCGATTTTGACGGGAATTTCACTGGCGGATAGCTAAAATTACAGCGGGTAAATAGACTATTCTAAATTAGACTAGCTGTTAAACGTGGCTTCGCCTGCATTGCTATCTCCAAAACGTTTCGACCGATCTTCATGAAACTTTCATTGCCAGATAACTGATCTTTTAAAAAGTAATTCAAGCATTTTTAGTTTATACTAGCTGTTAACCGTGACTTTGCCCGCGGTACTATATTCAAAACGGTTAGATCGACTTTCACGGGACTTTCACTGGTAGACAGCGAACCTTTAAAAAGTAATTGAGGTTATTTTGTTTTATACTAGCTGTTACCCGCGACTTTTTTTGTATGAAATTTAGCAAGATTCAACTCATTCTTTATTTATAACTAGCCTCTGCCCGCGACTTCGTTCACGTCGAATACATACAATAACACCAACACTAACACGCAGCAGTTCTCAAAAGGAAAAAACATCCCGATTTTGAAACATTTTTCATCTGTGCTCCGCTCCTATTGATCTTCGCGTGATGATATATAGCCTATAACCATTCTCGATGAATTAGCTATATAACATTGAAAGAATTATTCAAATCGGACCAGTAGTTTCTGAGATTACCCCCTACAACGCCACAACATCACAACGTCACAAACTCACAAACTTTACCTCTTTATAATATTAGTATATTAGTATAGATATAATTATCAACTTATTGGTTACAATTCGTCATTATAATTATTAATAACTTTGAAGATAAATGAGGTCTTCGTAATAAGATCTTAGACCATAAACGTATTACGTAAAAAGTTCCATAATACAATTGCTTGCGCAACAAACAAGCGTTTATTTTTTTTGTCACAAAATCTTAATTACAATGGAAATGTGTATTAAATGAAATGTAAATCTTTTTTTTTCTCTCTCTTTCTTTCGTAAAGAACATTTCTATAATTCTACACAGTCTCACAATGTTATAATTCTTTAATATAATTTCAAAAAAATGCGTACGGAGCTGCCGGTAAAGCTAGTATTTGTAATATCATTAGTCCCAAAATCCACATGTGTGACTAATCACAGACTATTAGTCGTATAGACTAATAGTCTGTGTGGTCCAGTGAAACCGTGAAGGCCTTACTACGCCAATCTCTGCTAGGAGTAATATTATTCTGTGACGGCAATAGCAATCAGTTCGAAAAAAAACCCTCTTAGTAGTTCTGTACACTGTACACTGTAGTCTATGTTTTTTTTTTTTTTTTAACTTTATTATTGGCAATCAATCTTTCAGATTATTACTGCCATTGTCGAGTAATTAATAATATTACAAGCGTCGTATGATCATTATAATATCAAGCGTCGTGTCAATCAATATTCTAACAAGATGGTGGGTCTCTTGTTAGAACCCTCCAGGGAGTTTTTGTGGCACCTCAGAATTTCATGCTCCGTGGTATTAATTTCCATTCACTTCACTTATGCACAATAAACTAACCATATTACATAAAAAAACCACCAACTTTACACAATATAGAGTCAAGTAACACAAAATTATGAATAAAATATAAAATCCACTACATGACAGGCTGAAATCCCGCCAAAAACTCCTGTAGTCTATGTTTGTGTAAGTCCTGTACGACTATAACATAGTCTGTGGTGTAAGTAATCATCACTTCATCATAGGACTGTTGATATTTTTAAAAATATCGGATTTTTGATATATCGATATTTACGAAAATATCAATATCGGACCTCGATATATTGGAAAAAAATATCGATATTTCGATATATCGGCTATGTTAAAAAAATGTAATTCAGCTTAACATTGATTTACAGTTTTTAATCCAGTATATTTGTACAGTTTATCCCATATATGTTTTAAAATATAACAGTACAGTTCTAAGAGCCACAAACGTCATTCAATCATATTGATAATCGTCATCATTATTGTTTTATCTAAATAAGATAATTATGTGTACCAATATTTTTAGTCCATCAGTTACCAAGTTTTTTAAATAGTGGTAGTCTACTAGTTTCACTAGTAGAATAACATTTCGATGTCTGCGGGTTCGAACCCCGGTGTGTAATAATGAATTTTACAAAATTCGCTTACACTTACTAAATTAAATTGGTAACAGTATCGTCTGACGGTGAAGGAAAACCCCGTGAGAAAATCTGAGCTTGAGAAATGCTCTGGTAGTATTACTATATGTGAGAAAACGAACAATTGTGGTTTTCTCAGAGTTTGAAATTGCCAATACGCCGTGGGCTAGTGTGGTGATTATGTCTATACCTTCTTTTAGGAAAGGTCTGTGGCCCTGCAGTGGCTCTCTTACAGGCTGATGGTAATGAATATTTTTCAGCAAGATATTTTTAAAATACTATTTACTTCGTATGTTCAGCTGTTTCACTAGGTACTACGATTACTACTAGCCTGCTTCATATTCATTGACCCAAAACGTGGCAGCGTAGACAATAACGGAAGGAATAGGATAAATGCAGGATGCACGAAATGGAGAAAGATGTTTAGGTTATGCGATCCACGAATGCCTTTGAAACTCACGGGGAAGGCGTATAAAATTATTATAAGACACAGTTATACTGCATGTATCTGAGTGCTAGGTTACAAAATAAACGGATGAGAAAAAACTATACGCGGCAGAGCTGCGATTGTTAAGATGTATGGTGTAACTAGAAGTGATAGAGTAAAAACGTATCAGATAAAGATTGAAAACATCACCAGTGACAGACAAGTTGAGAAATAATAGGTTAGCATGATACAGGCATGTCATAAAGAGAGATGAAAGACTTATAACTAGCATAGTTTTAAAGTATGGATAAAGTATGTAAAAATAACATATGTAATAGGTGTGAATTCTGAGATTATATCTGACTGAGGAGACTGGAAAAGAAAAACATAATGTATCGAGTCAACCTAGGTGGAATAAGGCTAAGAAAATGATTACGAATAAAAAAAATATCGACCACCGATATCCAAATTATAATATCAAAATATCGATATATCGTCCAAAAAATATTACTAAAAAATATCGATATTTTAAGATAAAAATATCGATATTTCGATATATCGATATTTTATCAACAATCCTACTTCATCACTCCGCTAGGAGTAATATTATTCTTTGCTTCATCAGCGAGAGTATTTAGCAACACAGAACTTAGTATATAGTAACAACTTAGTATATACTGTATATAGTATCTTATCTATGACAGAACTAGCGATATTCCTGTGAAGTAGGCAGGTTCATAGGCAGGCTTGTAATTTGATTGTATGCTGAAGTACGAAAGTAAGACGCAAAGAGTATATTAAGTATTATAGGAAGTAAGACGCAAAATAACTGGGCATTCCTCTATAAATATACTATAATACTTATTATACTCTTTGAAATATGGTTTGGAACAGAGTAATAGGAAATAAGTCACATACACTAGTTAGAAAACATCGTAATTGTATGAATAATTAAAATGAAATTACTATGTATAAAAAGTGTTCTTTGACTTATTCAAAAAGTTCTGTGGCTCGAAACAAAATTACTTTGTTGTCAACTGAAAACTGTTTATAAAACTGCAGCATAGACAATTAATACAAACAGTGATTCAAGGAACTTGGAACGTGAGAAGGGGGACATTCCAGAAAAGCAAAGTATTGGTTAAGTGAGAACCAAAGAGTGAGAACGCAATGAGGTTAGAAGAGGCTGTAATGCGGAAGGAGTGGGAGAACGCCAAGGAGTCCTCTCATGTCGTAAGTAATTTTATCTAGTACTAGCCTCTGCCCGCGACTTCGTTCCCGTGGAGTAGATACACTAACACGCAACAGTTCTCAAAAGGAAAAACATAACGATTTTGAAACATTTTTTATCTGTGCTCCGCTCCTATTGGTCTTAGCGTGATGATATATACCCTATAACCATTCTCAATGAATGAGCTATATAACACTGAAAGAATTATTCAAATCGGACCAGTAGTTCCTGAAATTACCCCCTACAACGTCACAACATCACAAACTTTACCTCTTTATAATATTAGTATAGATTTTTACTTATATCAGGAGTATAATATATCACCAACTGCCTATTGCTACTGACAAATTGTATATATGAAATTAAAATACGATAAGAAGAATTTTTGCTGAGAAATTCACTGTTTCATTTTATTGTTATGCCATTCACTTTTGTTGTTTTTCAGTTATGTATTTTTTATAATATAGAATTTAATAATTGATAACTGTGTATAATTAAAGAAATTCAATGCGAGTATCAAGTTTTCTTATAATGTTATAGGGAAGCTCATAGTAAAATAATCTCAGATTAATCACTAGGTGGTAGAGCAACACTGAAGCTATTTGTGGTTTCCGCATTAAGTTCGGGGTAGTACCATCCTCTCACAGAAAATCTACCCCTCTATACCACTATTCCGCCGCGAAAAGTCATAGTTACTGAGATATTCATAATCAAAGTTTTGAGAATGTGCTACCTCCGAACAGTCTTTGGTAATTTTTTATATTAGCAGCTTGGTGACTTTTAAGTTTAAGTAACAAAACGGTTTTTACATTACTATGTCTATGTACAAGTAGAGTAAGAAATTATTGCTGAAAAGTGTAAATTTTGTGGAAGAAATAAATTTTAAGTATATCGAAATCTTGTAACTGTGTTCAAAAATAATAGTAATTTCACATAAGGTTGAATTTTCAACTAAATGAATAATAACTTTTATGACTCTATGTATATCTAGGCAATAAGGAATAAATTATATATGGAAAAGTACGAATCTTGCAAAAAAAAATCACAATAAACTTCTGTCCTCATTTTTTATACATGTTTTATTTAATAATGCACATTTAAGCTCATAGGGGCAAAAATCTTTAATCTACAACAACAAGGAATTTGATGTGTTCACAATACTAACTTACATAATGCACAGCTTCGCTCTAGCCCTATTTCTTTGACTCAGCCTGATTTGCTTTGACTAGTTTATTCACTCTCTACACTCTCTCGTCTGTGTTATATGTGGAGAGGTTTTAGGATCATACATATAATTTATATTATATTTTTTTCTAGGATTGAGACTGTTGAATTTAAGATTAATTATAGTAGAATTAAAACAAAAAATACAAGATTGTGGAAGACACTCTGTTCGCCAAACAAATAATTTATATTTGATTTTTTTCTTCTTTTTTTTTATAAATAATAGTAAACAATAATAAATATCTATAAAACACCAAAGTTATAGTATTATAAACCTTAAAAATGTGCCTCTGAAGGACAACTTTCCTTGCACATAACTCCAAACACATAAAAAAAAAACTCTGCAGGGAGAGGTGGCTGTCTTTTGAAAGTAGGAGCCAACCCCTATAAAAACCACCCCAAATTCGTGTTGCAAATTTTTAATGTCAACCCTCACTACCTCTCCCCCTCTCCTGTAGCCCCCAAACACAGGTTGGCAACGCATTTGCAACTCCTCTGATGTTGGGTCAGGTGGCCACATGATCGTTTGCCTCCTATGATATGAAAAAAAATCAGAATTAAAGAGACAGAATATTACAATATTGATAAACTCTTAAGTGGGAGAGCATTTTCTAACTCTCACATTGTTTGGTACATTTCATAAGCAGCAAATCATTGCCATTGGTTGAATCCATGGGTTTGTACTTTTATTAACTTTTAAATTAAAAAGCCTTTTGTTTAACTGACTACATTAATGGCTTTGCAAGGCCTTTACAGCTTCACCAGACTAAACAAAAAGAAAAGTCATTTATTAAAATTGATCCATTTATTACAAGGAGATTTTGTTTATTAATATTTATAATAGGTTGATAGTTGCAGTTCTACATGTTCTTTTTAAATTGGGAATAAAGAAATGTAAAACCAAGAGGTTGTGCATCTTCTTCTTCTTAAAATGGCAACATGTGTGTTGACACAATTTTGCCAATGTCAAGTGAATAGAGTCATAGACAATGGAGGTTGCGCCAGACAATTAGACAAATATCTTTATATTCAGACCGGGCTATCTACAAACAGACATCACAAAGAAAATACATGTAAATTAAGCATACAACATATTGTTAGATTACGGTTAGATAGATTGCAGACATACACAAGAGCATTACAATAAAATCTAAAGTTTAATTTTGTTAGTATTAATAAATTTCGAGAAGCATTCTACGATTAGATGGTTATCTATAACAAGAGTTAAGAGACACATAATATTAGTAGGACGGGGAATAGAAGAAGGCAGAACATCATAGAGAGAGAAACTGTTTCTAGGGCAATTAAAAAATATGTGATCCAGTGATCCGTCCTCTAAGCCACATTCACAAATAGAGTGATCCCTGATCCTTATTTTATTCAAATGTACTGGTGTGCAGACGGGCCCAAAGCGCAGGCGGCAAATAATAGAGGTAACCTTTTTATTCACATTTCTGAATTTAAAAAACCATGGCTTTTGCGGGATATCAATTTGCAAAGACCCATAATGCTTGCCTTTTAATTTCCGAGACAAATTCCAACTGCTTTGCCATGCATCAAATAATCCTGACTTAGAAGATAGGCATAGGTCCCTTGCGTAAATCCTATAGTGATCCAAGGACCCCGACTGGATGGCACATTTGGCGCAAGAGTCTACAGTTTCATTACCCGAAATTCCACAGGGATCCAGGCAAGAACCGTACTAAAACCTAAATTGTGGCACTCATACAATGCTTTCCTAATTGTAAATATAACTGGATGCTTATCTTTGGAATTGAAAGGGTTAAACAAAATCGCTTCAAGACAGCTTTTGCTGTCAGTAAATACAATGGTTCTCGTTAATTTGTGAGCCTTTATAAATAGTATGGCTTCAAGGATAGCAACAGTTTCCCCAGTAAACACCGTAGTATCAGGTGGGCATCTATAGCTTAGTATAACTCTGTGCTTTGGTACCCAGACTGCTGCGCCGACATGTCCAAAGTTGACTAGCTTAGAAGCATCAGTGAAAATTGGAACCCATCCTTCCCATTCATTAGCTAGTTTTTCTTGAAATTGACTGTTGGCTTGGACAGTGTCCTTGTTAATGTCAAATTGCATTATAATGGATAGTTGGAAGATTAATGCATAATAGTATCATATAAGGGGTTAATGGCAGATTTAAAGATTGGGAATGTTAACTTGCTGATTTTGTAAAATGACTGAAGTATACAAGGAAGATCCTGTAGCGAGTGGTGGCCAAGAGGTTCAAACTCTTGCAAAAGTATCTGAAGTTTAGGGACTAGAGGATGGCTTGTGTTTTGGAAAAGTTTATAAAGGAATCTGTCTGACAGGTACTGACGCCGAAGATACAGAGGTGGTTCTACACATTCCACTTGTAGTGCATTAATTGGCGAGGATTTCATAGCGCCCAAGATTATTCTCAGACACCTAGATTGAATGACATTTATCTTTGTTAAAGCGGCTTTTCTGCGTGGATCAAGTAAAAATGCTCCATAATCCAAATGGCTTCGAACAAGTGCATTATAAATTAGCTTCTGTGTATAAGGGTGAGCACCCCATCAGACACCAGCCAAGGTTCTTAGGACGTTTATTGATTTTTCGCATTTCTCCACGACAGAATCAAAGTGAGGAACACCGGTTAGCTTACTATCCAATAATACGCCAAGAAATTTTACCTTCTCCTTCACTGGAATAGGTTCTTCATTATATAGTATTTCTATATATGGTACATGCCTTTTTTTGGAGAATATGACTGCTGAAGTTTTGGGTATGGCCAATGACAGACCATGGGTATCAAGCCACTGTCCTAAGTATGATAAGGCAGTATTTAACTGATCCACTGCATAAGAGATAGACGGGTTAGAAGCATACAATACTAAATCATCGGCATACTGTAGTATCTCACAAAATGATTCTACGGCTTGATTCAGATTAGCAGTATATATATTATAAAGCAGAAGGCTAAGGATTGAGCCCTGAGGTAGCCCCTCCCATACCAATCTTGGACTACCTAATCCATCCTCATGGATCACTCTTTTCATCAGGAGGTTGCTTATGTAATTGGTCATCTTCTTTGGGACACTCAGCTGAACAAGTTTGTTCCTGAGCACCGGAAGGATAACCTTATCATAAGCGGAAGCCACGTCCAGAAACACCCCTACCAAAGATTCCTTCTCGTGAAATGCACACCGAATATCTGTTGTTATTATACTTAAGTTATCCATGGTAGACATATTTTTCCTGAACCCTGTTTGAGATCTAGCTAATAACTGATTGTTTTCTACAAACCATTCCAGTCGATTTTTTATCATATGCTCCATGATTTTGGACAAAGTAGAAGAAAGAGAAATAGGTCTGTATGAATTTGGATCCGAAGGATCTTTCCCATACTTTAACACAGGGAAAATAACCTGAGATTTCCAAGAGCTGGGAATCACACCACTAGAGTAAACAGAGTTAATAATATTTAATAAAAAAAGTTTTGCTTTCTTGTTACTTTTAGTGAGGAAGGAATAAGGTATAAAATCTATGCCAGGAGCAGAGTCAACAAGTCTACCAAGGACATACTGTAGTTCAATTTGTGAAGATTGCATATCTAACCAGTGAGTTGAAACCGATGATGTGGGAATGCTGTGCCCAGGAGTACAGGAGCTTCCGGGTAGTGAATCAAGTTGGGAACAAAAAGAGGTGCTATTTTATTTGAAAAAGGTTCCAGCCAAGAGAAATCATTAGAGGTCAAGTTTTCGCTATCATAAGCACTACGATATCTTTTTATTTGTTTCCAGATTACTTTTGGGGGAGTCAGTGGAGAGAGATTTTCACAGAAACGGATCCACCCACACTTTTTTTTAAACTTCAATAGTCTCTTACAGCGTGCCGCAACCTTTTGATAACTAATGAAATTAGAGACTGTCATAGATAAGTTATAAGTGGTTTCAGCCTGTTTCCTTAACTGAATAAGATTCGTACATTCAGAGTCCCACCAGGGAGGAGAGATTTTGTTAGAGGGTGCATTTCGTCTTCTTGGAATGTGAGAATCAGCTATTGTATCGACAAATAAAGAGAATGACTGAAGTACATTATTTTCGTTAGGGGTTGGAATGAAGTCCAATTTGGTGTCCAGAGCATCAGCATAAGATGGCCAGTCAGCTCTATTCAGATTGTATTTATTAGTAGAAAAAGACTTATACCCTGGCATAGTTCTGTTAGGCATAGTGATTAAGATGGGGTAGTGGTCACTTCCATGCGAGTTTCTTATCAACTGCCATGAAAGCCAGGACGCGAGTGACGGAGAGCATAGGGTTATATCAACGGCGCTTCTGGGGTCTTGTAGAGGGTAAACTCTACGTGTTGGAGAACTATCGTTAATAACTACTACATCTATTTCCTCAAAAATGTCCATAAGAGAGCGAGTAAATAGATCTGAACGGTAGGAGCCCCATAAGCGATGGTGTGCATTAAAATCCCCCATAATAATTACTGGGGCAGGGAGTACGGATAAAATTGATAGTACATCTGGGATAAGGGACGAGTGAGGGTGTGGAATATATAAGGAGAGATAGGATATTCCAATTGCTGTAAAAGCCACGGCATTGATATTTGAGCTATAAGGGGGTAAAGTGATCTGAGAGAAATTCAAAAACCTCTTTATGAATAAGGCTGCACCGGCATATCCATCACTTCTGTCATCCCGGATACAGGAGTAACCAGAAACTCGAAACTGAGATCCAGGTACCAACCATGTTTCTGAGATGGCTATGATGGATGGGGAATAAATTGATATCAAGTTTAAAAGATCAAGTTTTCTCTGCCTAATACTGCTAGTATTCCATTGAATGATTTTGAATGGATCCATCTTTGGTGATAATATTAGCAATTTGATTAACTTTCTTGGCAACGTTGGGCGGTAAA
The DNA here is from genome assembly GCA_014332785.1 of Antheraea mylitta. Classification (NCBI taxonomy): domain Eukaryota; kingdom Metazoa; phylum Arthropoda; class Insecta; order Lepidoptera; family Saturniidae; genus Antheraea; species Antheraea mylitta. The sequence continues at coordinate 594,838 of JACEII010000150.1, read as the reverse complement.
CTATCACTATACATTGAGATTAAACTTAAAACCATAGATAACATAGTATCTAATAAACTTTTATTAGGTGCTTCCGTCACAAACTGATTTTGCTGCAGAGCACATCCATTAGGGAACGAAGAGGGTTCAGGAGCTATAATGGCCTGATGAGCAACCTTGTCAAAAAACTTGCCAAGAGGTGCTTTAGGTTTAGGATTTAAAAAATAGGGTTTTTTTTTGTATGTTCTGGTATTTGACTCTGTAGTTCCGAGAGGGGTAGAAGACAATAAAGGAACAGGAGGACTGAAAAGTGCCCTTGCTGTTTCAGCATAAGATTTTTGTACAGCTGGGAACTTTACTGCGGCTTCCTCATAAGATATGCTCTCTTGTGACATTACTAGTTTAATAGACCTTTGCCTATCTTGTTCAGGGCAATTTCTATTAATCGAAAAGTGTTTGCCAGAGCAATATAGGCACGATGCTTTGTCCTCTGGTATGTCACACTCATTACCAGAATGAGGTTGACCACATCTAAAGCATCTAGACTTTGATCGATACTGGGATTTGATATGACTAAATCTGCAGCAGTTCAAGCACTGGATGGTGGGGAGCTGATATGTATCGACAGGTAGAGACATATAATACGAATAAACATATTTAGGTAGAAGCTGTCCCTTAAAAGTAAGCACCACTGATTGTGTAGGAATCCATTTGGCCGCGCCGTCGACAATTTGTTTTCTATTTAGTTTACGTGCTTTCAATACTAGCCCACAACCCTCAGGAAGCTCCAAGGACTCAACCAACTCACTCATAAACCATTCTACTGGTATGTCTCTGATAAGGCCCATTCGGGTTACATTGTAGCTAGGAATGACGGGATTGTATTTGTTTTGGGGTAACAGAGGGTTCTCCAGGAAATTATTTGCGTCTGCAGCTGTTTTAAACTCCAATGAAATTCGGTTTCTGCCCACTTTTTTTAATCCACCATTACAGATATTTTCAATTTTGTTGACCGCTAGGAATTGTCCGCACTTGATTGGGCGAATTGTCGCCCCCGCGGCCGGGTCAGTCTCGGTGCGTGAAATGTGTATAATAAAAGGACCTTTGTCTGATTCGTCATATTTTTTAATCCCCTCAAATAAACTGGGGTGCGTATATACCGTCTGAATTGATGGTGTAGCTTGAGAAGGATCGGTAATCGATTTTTTAACGGGTTCCGGAGGATTCTCGGGATCTGGAGGTCGTTTAGACCCAGGTGGAATAAGCATTAAGCCTGATCGGGTTACGATAGGCTCATT